>CM069164.1:19538839-19653839 GCA_035221665.1 Okamejei kenojei
TTCGCCCCATAGATGCTGCTGCACCCGCTGAGGTTCTCCAGCATTTTTGTCCACCTTCGACATGCAATGCTCTTCGTTCTCAGCGCTCCTCTGGCATCTTGGGTCGGTATTAGAAGCAGCCAATGTGCACGGTTAGGTACCGGCCAACTTTTAAATAAAATCCAAAAAGAGAAGGCCATTGTAGCCAGGCAGCGAGGAATGCAGTAAAGTGATACCGTGTACACTTTTGTTTTACTTTTTACAGCTTATCGCAGTCATTAAGATCTCCCATTTATACTCTGTTTAAGTCTCCAGGAGAACAGTATTTATAATACTAACTTGCGCCTACGGATGGATGTATAACAGTCGCTAAATATTTATATAATAGAATACTGATTTATTGAAGTCAGGTACGTAAATTTAAATCTGTCGGCGAAATGGGGATTAGCTGCTTCCAAGGAGATATAAAATAAAGGAGCGCAGCTCTCTGGAACTGCCTCATGAATGAACCGTTGCAGCTGGCACCCGGAGCCCTGGCAGTTTTACAAGGCGAGTCACAGATCCCCATAACTCACCGCTGAAGGGTGGAGGTATTTAGTATCAGCGGGTACCGCGGCCGCACAGCTCCGAGGTTGCAAGCAGCCGCTTAACTCCTGCATTCCGTCCGTCATCGACCCGCCGACCTTTCCCAACCCCGACTCTCCTCCGCTTCAACAAGTGGCTTCTTCACCGGCGACTGGGATGTTGGAACTGACCCGAAATGCACATTCCCAGCCCCCGGCAGATAGCACCATCGTGTAATTGCCGGCTCGCAGAACGGATACGAGCCAACCCCGCCGCGTCCTCAATAAACCCCAATAATCGCCAACCCTTCTCCGCTATCGCTAAATGGGACTACATTCCATTAAAAAAAAAAACACAATCCGGATAAGTAGGTTTTGAAGTGGGAGGATGACTTTCCAGGCGATGTTTCAGTTCACAGTTGGCCAATGAGTGACATTTGAAGATGCAATTTGAAGATTATTTGAGGATTGGAATCACTTTCCTCAAACGCTTTAAGACAAAAAAAAACCCCAGATCCTTTAGTGATAATCAAAAGCCACCCTTTCCAGACATGTTTCCATGTCTCAATCGAAGATGTCTCAATCAGATCTCCTCTGGAGATTCCTTTAATCAAACCTTCCATTGTGTTGTGAAGAAACTCGCTTGTTTTCATCGAAGATTGAGACTGGATATAAGAACTGCTTAAAACTAAATGGGTTTTACCACTCCTGATAGATGTATTTCGGCGTATTTAACATTCGACATTGAGTGTCTACCGGCCGACTAATACTAAATTTGGTGATTTAAGAAGGGTCGTGACCCGAAACGTCGGCCGTTCCTTCTCTCCAGAGATGCTGCCTGTCCCGCTGAGTTGCTCCAGCGTTGTGTGTCTGTCTTTGATGATTTGAATGTTATAGGAAATACGACTTTAGAAAGACGAAAGAACCGACAGTGTCGAAGTTAAAATGACGCCTTCTTCTTTACTCTAAATATTGTCCGAATTACCAATAGATATTCCAATTGTCGTGTAGGTCTTTATTGAGGATCCGTCTGATTAAAATGAATAGTCCCGAGTGTGAGAAGAAGGCGAGAGAGCTGTGTACCTCTGTATTTCTCTGCTTCAACATGTTTATTTGTGATCTGGAGCTGTCACGTCCCAGTATCCATGACATTTGTATTGAAGAAGGCATCAGTTATTGCTTGGCATTCCCAGCGCTGTTTTATTTTTATTGTGCAGGAAGGAACTGCAGATGCTGGTTTACACCGAAGATACACACAAAATGCTGGAGTAACTCAGCGGGACAGGCAGCATCTCTGGAGAGAAGGTTTGGGTGACGTTTCGGGTCGAGACCCTCCCTCTGACCATTCCTTCTCTCCAGAGATGCTGCCTGTCCCGTTTTTTTTTAATTCCCCTCACCCACTTTTACACCGTGTGGTGGCGGGGAATCGTTTTACTGGAAAATGCATTCATGTTCTGCCTGGTCGCCTGCTACTTCATCTGAAACCCGTGTGAAAACTGGCCACCACCTATTTACACTTAATTGTGCAGAATGGTTTGCTGCTCAACCGTTTAAACTCCACAATTTAAACCGGTACTCATTGCCCAGAAATGAGATACATGGTACGTGTTTAGGACAGGTTTAGAGGGATATGGGCCAAACGCAGGCAGGTGGGACTAGTGTAGATGTCGGCGTCGGCAAGTTGGGCCGAAGGGCCTGTTTCACGCAGTATGACTCTACGACCTCCCCTCTCTGGCTCTCAATGAGATCCATCAGCGTTTCCATCACTCGCTACCCTAGTAAAACTGGCCACACCTTTTAAAAATGCAAATGCATCTCCGGTATAGTGCATCCTTGCCTCGGTCGCAAGGGTTCTTTCTCTACAAAGAATATTTGTTAATGAACCAAATTAACCAAATACATTCTGTAGACACAGGGAACTGCAGATGCTGGCTTACCAAAGGAGACACGTAGCGCCGGAGTAAATCGGAAGGTTAGGCAGCATCTCTGGAGAGACTGAGGAGAAAGCAGGTGGGGCAGGGCACAGCCTGGTCTATGTGATGCTGGTGATGGAGGGGGTGATTGGCAAATAGTTGAACAACGGCCAGAGATGAAAAGAAGTTCTGGATTCTTTGTTGAATTAACCATGTTCCAAACTGCGTCTGTGTAGCCCCAAGTCCCAAAACCAACCCTTTAAATCTCGCTCCAAACCCAGCTCCATGTTGGCGCTGGACAGTGAATGGGCATGAACATTTAGGGAAAGCTTGGCTGCAATACCATGTTCCCCTCTCAACAAACCCGTTGACATCCACTCCCTGGGGTTACAAGTGTAGCAAGTTAGATGGAACTATCAACGCGTGAGCCCAGAACCACAAGTTCTGAAAGAGTGAAGAAAGATAGAAGATGATTTGAATTGAATAAAGTCTCATTCCAGGTATTTGAAGTTCATTGTTGACTAACTGTTGAATGTTTCGATGCATTTCAGAGTATTCTGATAGCCTGCAACTTTCTTTTATCCACAGTACATATATAGAGCTACTCACTGACTTACGGAGCCTGCATAGGGAAATCGATCACAGTATCTGGGTGTCACGGTGGCACAGCGGGTGGACCTGCTGTCTCATAGCACCAGAGATCCAAGTATAATGCTGCCCTCGAGTCAGTGCAGAGTGTGCACATTCTCCCTGTGACCCCATGGGTTTTCTCCGGGTGCTCCGGTTTCCTCTCACATCCCAAAGACGTGCAGTCTAGTCTAGGTCTAGTCTAGGTCTAGTCTTTAGCGAGTGGATGTGAAAGTGGGCTAGGATAGAATTAATGTGATAATGTGAAGGGCCTGTTTCCAAACTGTACCTGTCGATTAAACTAAAGGGGTCCGCAGTATTTATTCACCCAATGAAACAGATAGGAGGTATAACACACAGTGACTGTAAGATAGACACAATGTGCTGGAGTAACTCTACGGGTCAGGCAGCAGCTCTGGAGAAAAACGAGGGTGACATTTCGGGTAGGAATCCTTCTTCAGACTGAAAGTAGAGGGGGGGTGGAGAACGGGGGGAATCTGGAGGTCGGAAAAGGCTAGAACAAACCAGGGGCGGCAACAGATGACCAAGTACATAGTGGCTGCAAGCCCATTTTTCTGCTCAAGTAGATCGTGGCTAATCCGCATTCTAAATCTCAAAGAGTATGGAGTCTTACAGCGTGGAAACAGGCCCTTCAGCCGAACTTGCCAACACTGACCAACATGCCCCATTTCCATTTGTTCCACCTACTTGCGTTTGGCCCATATCCTTATAAACCCATCTTAACCATGCACCTATCCAAATGCTTCTTAATCGTTGCGATAGTCCCTGCCTCAACCACCTGCTCCAACAGTAGTTCCATACACCCACCATCTTTTGTGTAAAGAAGCTACCCCTCATAGGTTTAATCTCCCCCCTCACCTTTAACCTATGTCCTCTGGTTCTCATTCACCTACTCTGGGCAAAGGACTGTTTACCCGATCTATTCATTGAAGCTTGATCAATGTGTAATGTTAGAGGACCAGAACAATAAAACTCAACAGAAACAATGATGAATGGTGAACCGAACTTGATGCTCAATAGGAATGAGGCAGAAGAAGCTTATTGGGCAACTATATTCTCATCCATTTTAATCTATACCATTATTCACGTTCAGTTGTAATCCTCCCTATTGGGCAGCGAAATGGCTAGTTACTATTGTTCATATCAGGTAGATGAGCTGCATACAACCATCCAGGGGGTACAGAGAAGGTTCACCAGACTGATTCCTGGGATCTGACTTTCATATGAGGAAAGACTGGATAGACTAAGGCTTGTACTAGCTAGAATTTAGAAGATTGAGGGGGGATCTCATAGAAACTTATAAAATTTTTAAGGGGTTCGACAGGCTAGATGCAGGAAGATTGTTCCCGATGTTGGGGAAGTCCAGAACAAGGGGTCACAGTTTAAGGATAAGGGGGAAGTCTTTTAGGACCGAGATGAGAAAAACATTTTTCACACAGAGAGTGGTGAATATCTGGAAGTCTCTGCCACAGAGGGTAGTTGAGGCCACTTCATTGGCTATATTTAAGAGGGAGTTAGATGTGGCCCTTGTGGCTAAGGGGATCAGGGGGTATGGAGAGAAGGCAGGTACGGGATACTGAGTTGAATGATCAGCCATGATCATATTGAATGGCGGTGTAGGCTCGAAGGGCCAAATGGCCTACTCCTGCATCTATTTTCTATGTTTCTATCTGATGTGACACACCTCTGAAACAAAGATGTTAAGTGATAAACCTACATGGAAATGAAAGTAACACAGAAATAACTTATCTCTGGTTTAAGCATTTACAGTCCATGCGGCCTCAGTTCTCACAGATGGTTGAACCATCTCAAAGTCCAATGTGTTTTAGCTGTTCCAGAGAAAATGGGGATATACCAACAAGAATTAACTCCTGGCATAATAATGAAAACAAAAGATTTCACAAGCAGTTTCAACAAAGCTGTACAAATACAGAAAATGCCAGTCAGCATCTGCTGAAGGAGATACTGAGTCTTTGATTTAAAACATTAACTGTTTCTCTTTCCACAGATGCTACCTAAACTGCTGAGTGTTTTCCAGAATTTCCTGTTATTATTTCAGATTTGTGGAACCTGACAATTTTTGAGTTTCAGTTGCTAATTAAATATACTTCTACTCATTTAATAGAAATAAAAATATAGATTTTACCATAGTCCACAGTGGAAGTCAGTAAATATCCCTCATGATTGGGTCGAGCTTGTGACTTCATAACACATGACTTTGGATATTTATTGCACAGGTTATACATATATATTTTAAGACTTTATTACGCCTCTGTGAATTAAATGACATGATATGCTAAAATGTCAAAATAGCTTCTCAGTTTTCTATCAATGTAATTTCAGCTCTACTTTTACATAACATCAAAAGTCTTTTAAATACATTACAGGCATGGCATGTTTTAAAATTATGGTTTGCATACAGCAATTAGGAACCATAATTTTACTTTGGTTTCAGAAAATGTCACTAGAAATTAAGGTTTGCTCTCATATTTAATGACATGATTTAACCAATTAAATGATAGGTTCATTACTGTCCCACCTCCCCTCCACAATTCCAGGTCCTGCTTTGCTAATGTTACTGCATAGGAGTGTCAAAATTGGTTTCTAATCACAATCAGTTTTAAAGGTTTGTGCTCTCTTGTGAGACAATGCTAGGGGAATATGGGATGTGTCTAGATTATAATTCAAATGCAAACAATATTTAATCTAGTACGGCAAAACTTTTACATTTCAGAATTATTGGATGCATTAAAATGATGCAGAAGTTCCAAATGATCCGAAAGCTGAAATAGGCTAGAGCCATCACCACCCAAACCGCTAACCTGCCTTATTATCTGTAAGTTCTAACCTTTAGACTTAGCCTAGTTAAATGGGTGCTAACCTTCTATGATGCTCGCTGCAATGCTTATGTGTAAGTTTAGCTGGCTTACTCAGTCCACTTCATGATATATATAAAATTGAAGCCATTCACCAAAGTCAACACCAGAATGGCATTTCATCCAGGAAAACCACATTCAATGATTCAATAATTTAACTCAATGATTCATCTATAATATGATTCATAGAAGTGGCTGTTAATATTAAAGATATTGGGCCAGATAAATCCAAGTAATTGAGGCTGGAGTTAAAACATGTTGAAGGCGAACCAAAGAAACATCTTCTTCTCTCTAGCCAGTGCATTTATGTTATGGGAAACTAACATAATTGGTCCAAAATTAATATTAATAACTTGACAAACGGAAGATGTACTCAAATGTGATAAAAAGACAATGTTTTTTATTTCTCTTTTTGGAGTGTTAAGAGAATAGAGATCTACATGCCCTTAAATCTTGGAGTGGAGTTGGGAAAGAGTGGGAAGGGTGTAAAGGAAGAGCGACTGAGGCAGGAGTGCTGACTGAATTCAGTGCTGAAGGAATCACCCATTCTAAAGTCTGTTGCCCAGGATCATTGGTTTCTCTTTGGTTTTCAAAAATAAAACTTTGTTTGAACATTGTTAGCTCATCTCTGTCCCTGCCTCCACCACCCAAACCGCTAACTAACGCACCTACCATTCCCATTGTTTAAGTCTCAAGGTATGTACTCCTTGAGTGGGATAATGTAGATGAGAGATTTCCTCTCAGTAACCTGCCTGTATCATTCTCTACTCACTGCAGTTTAGAAGAATGAGAGGGGGGGGCGTCATTGAACGTACAGAATAATGAACGGCTTGGATGGAGTGGATGTGGAGAGGTTGTTTCCACTCCAGACAGAGAGTCTAGGACAAGAGGTCATAGCCTCAGAATCAAAGGATGTTCTTTTAGGAAGGAGATGAGGAGACATTTCTTTAGTCAAAGGCGAATCTGTGGAATTCTTTGCCACAGAAGGCTGTAGAGGCCAAGTCAGTAGATATTTTAAAGGCAGAGATAGATACATTTTTGATTAGTATCGATGTCAGAGGTTATGGGGAGAAGGCAGGAGAATGGGGTTAGGAGGGAGAGACTGATTAGCCATGATTGAATGGCGGAGTTGACTTGATGGTCTGAATGGCCTAGTTCTACTCCTACCACTTATGACTTAATTCATCAGCAGAGATGGGAACCTTAATGGGTGGTACACAAAATGCTGGAGAAACTCAGCGGGTGCAGCAGCTGCACCCGCTGAGTTTCTCCAGCATTTTGTGTACCCTCGATTTGCCAGCATCTGCAGTTCCTTCTTTAACACATGGGAACCTTAATGGTTCCTCAAGGATATTTTGTGTTTGAACAATTAATTAGACTTGGTATTGCCTGCGATCTTGAATAGCTTGTAATGAAATCCGGAATGAAAGGCTATCTGTACAATGGAATGAAAAAAAGTTTAGAACCCTTGTAGTTATGTGACTTCTCTATGAATGCATTTTTGTGTGAAAATGATGTTAAGGTATTTTATATCAGGTTTTAATCTCTACATCATTTTTATAAACCGTGATGATGGACGTAACTTGGGTAATTACTATGAGCAATAACTCTAGATACTTAATGACTTGGATCAAATACTTCTTATTGCAATTTTAATGCAGGTTTTGAATAATTTAATGTAAACATATTGATGCCTCCAATTATCTAGCGGATAGTGGAATTTGTTAAAGATGCATTAATGCAACATTGTCCACAGCAATTGCAGTCTCTAATTTCACTGCTCCAGTAATGAAGGGCTCCACTGATAATGCTGTTGCACATTCCTGTTTTAGCCCAGACATCCAGTAGTCAATGCCTTTCCTTTAATTACGTACATGGAATTACATAGAATTTAACAGTACAGAAACAGTTTATTGGCCCAACAGAGTTATGCCAACATATTCCTCTATACTTTTACCTTTCTCCTACATGAACTTTTTCTATTTGTTCCAGATATTTCTGACAGACAATAGCGTATTCTAGCACACTAGAGCTAATTTATATTTAGTTGTGAATGAATGAAACATCTTTATGTCGGCCCTATTGAACAGCTCCTCAATTTTAAAGGCTTCAGAATTCTCTTTTTTAGACAAAATTGCTTCTACCTGATAAACCTCTCAGCTAATTATGCCCTGGCAATTCTGGAATCCTCCTTGTTTGCCATTTCTTTGGTGCTTCCATATGCTTTTTGAATTATGGAAACCAGAAATTCATTTGTAAACAAAATTTGCTCTAGCTAAGTTGAACTTAACTTCTTGACTCATGGATTTTATTCCTCCAGAAATAAATGTTAAAATTTAGTTTGGAATGTTTATGGCTTTTATTAAATCACATTACCACCTTTACTGGTCATCTTTGAGATCCTTCTAACTCATTCAATAAAATAAATAATTTGTATCTCTCTTTCATGTTTGCATTGCCAATACTTCTACTGTGGGAATCAATCAATTTTCTTCTGTGGGATTGGATGCTCTGGACTGCCCACACTCTGTGATTTTACAATAGTGGCTTTATTGACAGAAAACAAATGTACCATCAAATAACAGGATAAACTATCAAATACATTATCTCACTGAGTCAAACAAGTTTGCATAAATACATGGGGCCTAAAATTTTACGGGCAAGCTTGAGAGAGGTACTTATACTTTTATGACTGTTTAAAAATGTAAAATTAAATAAACAGAGATCACTATCAAAATTTGTTTTTTAGTTTAGTTTAGGGATGCGACACCAAAACAGACCCTTCGGCCTACCAAGTCCGCACCGACCACCGATCCTAGCACTATCCTACACACTAAGGATAATTTACAATTTTTACCAAAGCCACAATTAACCTACAAACATGTACATCTTTCGCATGTGGGGGGATACCTGAATACCTGGCGAAAACCCACGTGGACACGGGGAGAACATACAAACTCCGCAAAGGCAGCACTTGTAGTCAGGATCTAACCGGTCGCTGTCACTGTAAGATAGCATCTCTACAGGTGTGCCACCATGCCACCCCTATGTCAAAAGTAATCTCACAAGAGATTTTTAGAACATTTTGATACTGATCCACGTTGAGATTTTATTTTAGGACCATCTTGAAAAAAGGAGAAAGTAGAACTATTTAGGCAGGAATAAACAGAGCTTAGTGTCGACATAGCTGAAGGCAATCCATGATGTGAAACAGGCCGGAGCTGAAGAATGTGTCATTAAGGATTGGACAAAGTAACAGTGATGAGGCAATGGAAAGGTTTGAACACAAGAATGATAATTTTGGGGCATTTCCTCTCTTGTACAACTTACATACAAATGAGAAAGCATTTCACAGCAGAAAACTTGCATCCAGGAAAATGCATGGTGAATTTGAGCAAACTGGAATTGCAACACACATAAACCGAAAATACCTCTGAAAAATTACAACAATGTGTTGTTTTTGCCAATATTATTTATTTCATGATATAAAAGCACGTTCTGTAATATGGCTTTCATTTGAGGTCATGACAATTATCCATTCTTTTTGTGTTACTCTAGAAGGTAAGGATGTCCCCAACTTTGTGTTCCAGTTCAGAATCTATTCCTGAGATAAAGATCTCAAATAACAAGATAATGACCATAAACTAAATCATCACTCACCAGGCTTTGCCCACTCCCACCTCTTTCACAGCAGTCCGCCCCCCCCCCCCCCCCCCTCCAAATCTGGAGAAGGATCCTGACCCAAAACGTTGTCTATCCATATTCTTCAGAGATGCAACTTGACAAGCTGAAATACTCCAGTAATTTGTATTCCATGCAAGAGTTTGCAGTTACTAACATTTGAAGTTCTTTGTGTCTCCATAAACTAAACTGCACCGTGTACAGGAAGGAAAATAGTGTAACAAATTCAACTGTTAAATGATAGTGGCATGGTTTAGAATAATGAGTAGTATTTTAACGATAACATTCTTCTTGGTTATTAAATGTAATATGTTTTCATCAAGAAATTCAGTATCAAATGAACTCAACTGTGGAAACAGTCCAGTCTGTATAAAACTTTGGTCCATGCACTTGTACCCTTCCTTGCATTGGTATTATAATACATCCACAAGTTTAATTCTGAAACATAGAATAGAGAGATCTAAGACAAGACACAAAAAGCTGGAGTAACTCATCGCTGGAGAAAAGGAACAGGTGACATTTCAGGTCGAGACCCTTCTTCAGGCCTGAAACATCACCCATTCCTTTTCTCCAGATATGCTGCCTGACCCACTGATTTACTCCAGTGTCTGTCTTCGGTTTAAACCAGCATCTGCAGTTGCTCCCTATACAATAGTGTTTTCATTCATTTGAGAACATTTACTCTATTTAAGAACCCAAAGAAGGTCCTGCACATCCTGCGATAGCTGAGGATGGATCAATATTTATTTTAAATAGAGTTGCTCAACTCTTTTTTTTCTCCCAATATTCAGTAAAGTTTAAATTGATTTACTATGCAGCATGATAGCTGGAGAATTAGCCACAGCATTTCTCACGGATGTTTTTGCATTTTCAGCCTCACACATGTTTTGGTACCGGAAAAGTTTTCACATCCCAAATAATGGTTTCCCACATGAGGAATAACTTTAGGTGAACGGAGGATTGAATGAATGGGAATTTCTTGCATTTTAATTGATTTAGTAGCTGGTTGCAACTTCATTCCATAAAAAAATAATTCCTTTCTCATATGTGGCTTCCTGCTTTGAGAGTTCTCGACTCCCATGCTCAGAGAGGCAGACATCAAATACTCAACTATTTTTGAAGCATTAGCAGCTGTTTGGCTCCTAGTGTCTTCCAACTCATGGAATGACACAGTTTTGTAAATATTCCATAGCCTCATGCACGCTGGGCACCTGTGCCTAAGACAATGCAGGAAATTTCATATCCTGTTCCAACTTAAGAACTTCATTTCCGGTTCTTTGGAACATTCAGAGCTGACAATTATCATCGTAATGGAAGAGATATGGGCCTGGGGAACACAAGTGTAGTTTGAGATGCATTCAGTTTTACAATATAAATGTTGCACAGATTTAATAATAGAAATTCCAAACAGTTATACTACGGCCATTTATCAATTGTTATTAACATTTGCGATATAATAATAATCCTTCCATGCTTGACTCCAAATACAATCATTAGTTTAGAACATATGTGCCATGAAACTATATACGCACCATATTATGAGGATCCTGAACAGATACCAAACTGGAATTCCTACTGAAATAGGAGAATCTCCATGTTATAGTGGCTGCAATAAAGCCACGGTCACAAGGCTAATTAAATGCAGTTTTGCATCTTGCATCGTACTTTCTTTTATCACCGAAAAGGTCATGCAAGGATCGAATTTCAAAATCATTACTTTAATACCCCTGATCGATTTTAATGTGTTCATAGGCAAGGAACTTCATGGATGTGTCCATGGAGCAAACAATGTTCACTCCAGGAAATTGGCTCCTACTGAGGTCAACCGCAGAAACAGCTCACCGTTGGTATCTGTTATCTTCTGTTGAGGTGCAGATACATGGATGCTTGGAGAAATCAAATAGAGTAAATGTTCTCAAATGAATGGAATCTGATGGGAAAAAGGGGGGGGGGGGTGCAATTACATTTGCAAATTTGTGATTTTACCTCATATTACTAAATAATGTTATGTGATTCAAATGGATGAGCTCCATCCCAGTTCTGTCAAAGGCAGACACAAAGAACTGCAGATGTTGGTATACAAAAAAATACACCAAGTGCAGGAGTAACTCAGCGGGTCAGGCTGCACCTTTGGAAAACATGGATAAGGTCGTGAACCGGAAACATCGCCTATCCATGTTCTCCAGAGAAGCTACTAGATCACTGAGTTACTCCAGCACTTTGTGCCATTTTTACGGGTAACTATGTATTAATGAAGAAAAAACACACAACTTTTAAACTAAGGAGAGATGTATGAAGGGACCATAGAGAGGAAATAAACAACTTGGAAATTGAGCTGCAAATATAAAGAGATAAATCGCAATACAACCAATTTTCTCTCCCCCATCCACAGATTCTTCTGCAGACTGCCTTTTGGTCAGGTAAGCAAGATGCATTCTCAGAATGAATATTATTTCAAATCAAGTTAGATTAAATGGAAGTATGACTGAAGTGAATGACATCAAATGCATTTTGCACAATGAAGACTTTATTTTGCAGTCAGATTAATGACTTAGACTAACGGTGCAATAAGAGGAAACAAATCAAAAGCATGAGCCCCGCCTGACCTGTATAGGAATAGTTACAGTATCAGTGCCTTATACAATTTCTGTTAATGCACTTCCAAATGTAAACTACCTGTTATTCCCATTATCCTAGTTCAGGGGTGGGGAACCTTTTCACGTTGGAATGCCGCATTAAATCAGCTGTGATCTAATAAGGCCTCATCCCAGAAACGTCAATTGGATACACTTCAAAATGTACATTCTTTTGTTAAAATAGATCTCATGACTTACTAATGTTTTAATTGTGGCCGAAAGTCGGGGAGGATTATTTTGTTGAATCTTCTTTTACTCTTTAGTAGTTTAAGATTAAAATAATAGTAACAAAAGACGAACAAAAACATACTAATAAAAATAAAAGGATTTGTTCTACAACATTTGGATTCATTCAAAAGGCCACACTTAATGGCCTAGAAGGCCGCAGGTTCCCCACCCCTGCCCTAGATCGTACCCTGCCATACTTCCTGTGTTAGAAAGATGTCTATTTGAAGAAAGCAATGTGAAGGAATTCCATTTGAGCTGATAGTTTGCCTTATTGATTTCCGATTCTCTAATTGGTTGCCATCCAGTTCTACAGTTAACAAAATGTTCTTACCATCAACAACATTCACTAACTGTTTTTACTTGTTTATCTAATATATAACTTTTCCCTTCAGGTCAAAATCCTTTACGTTCAAATATATATGTTACTTGAGGTATTATGACCATAAGTGGAGACAGATTTTTAATATTGCAGACACAAGGAACTGCACATGCTGGAATCCTGAGCAAAACACAAAGTGACTGGAGGAACTCAGTGAGTCAGGCAGCATCTCTGGAGGTAATGCCCTTTCCTTCCACAGATTCAGCCTGCCCCGCCAATTTCCTCCAGCAATTTGTGTTATTGCAATGGACCGCACACGTTAGGTGGATCTGGTTTTGATGGAGAAGCTGCAGTCCACCATTGTCACTTCTGATTCACTGTTCTCTCATTATTTAAACACCCCATGTCAAGATCTTTTAACATTTATCTGTGAGATTTCTAGGTGAAAATAATAAACTATGACACAAATGTTTTAACTTATTAAATCTAAGATGGGTCTGTAAAATAGTTTAATATTTGAAACTCTCATTCTAAGTTTTAAAGGTTAGTTTTATAGACATTATGGTCACACTACTGACACAAAGAGACTGGGCTAAGACTACTTCCTCCAAGGGGCATTGCTAAAAAAGTATTATTTGAATATGCCACATGGGCCAATGAGCTGGAGTTGGTGCAAGCCGTAAGATTATACGAGTTAGAGCAAACAGTTTATTCCACAATTAATTAAGTCAATTTAGTTTGAACGCATACAATTTAAAGAGTGTCGGAAATAGAAATGATTGCAACCTCTCCCCAAAAAGCAGGAAAATTCAGTGAGTGAAGAATTGTTAGCCACAAACCAAATGTACAAAATCAATCACAGTCACTTACAGTATGTTCACTGATTTTGACCAAAGGAGGAATTAACCATCATGTTAATGACACACGGCATAGTCGCTAATCTAATACCAAGGCATTTTACTCAGAAGCCCCCTTCCGGAGATGGAATGAATGGTGTTAAAACGGCACCATTACTATCACCATATCACTTTCAAACTATCCAATAATTAGTTTATTTGATTGCATTAGTGGAGGAAGAGGAACTCTGTGGCAGTCTGATGGTGACTGGGATATCTCCTGCTGCCTTTGAGTTTACTATCGTAACATCTATGAAACATTTGGACAGGTACATGGATAGGATAGGTTGAGAGGATTACGGGCCAAGCATTGACAGGTGGGACTGGTGTAGATGGGGCCTGTTGGTTGGCGAGGGCAAGTTGGGCTGAAGGGTCAGTTTCCCCACTGTATGATTCCATGTCTATATCTATTCTATGACTACTCTCTGCAGAGCATTCAAACTCTGGCACTGACCCCTACATTGCCCATTGGGCAGTACACATTCCACCTCACCAGGAGATGCTCTCTCGGCGAATATGACAGAGAGAGCCACAAGTGTCATACATCACTTTTGGTTTGGGCAAATAGTGACCACCCTCATGGCACAACTGATGGTCTGGATAGCAACTGATATGGTGGTGAAACCACGATCTAGAACATACATGGGGGGTGGATGGTGGAGGGTTGGGATTGATGCTGGACATATAGTCAGCACGAACAGGCACAACTATAACACTTGTATGGATTAACTCCGTACAGCTTGAGTAGATCTGTATAGGGACAATTTAGTTTAGCTTGTTTTAGAGATACAACATGGAAACAGGCCCTTTGGCCCACTGAGCTCACACTGACAATCGATCACCCATACACTAGTTCCATGTCCTACAGACTAGGATCAATGTACAGAAGTCAATTAGCCTACAAACCTGTGCATCTTCGGAATGTGGGAGGAAGCCAGAACACCTGTAAAACCCCACGTGGTCACAGGGAGAACGTACAAACTCCTCACAGACAGTGCCCGCAGTCAGGATCAAACTTGTGTCTCTGGCACTGTAAGGATCTAGTCCGTCAATTACTAATCTAATTAACACTTCCTCTTAATTTCATCAACCTTTAACAGCACTAAAACATTTTCACACACCTCCTTTATAACACATTAAAAAACTTAAATGTATATGTTTTAATATTTACTGCAAAACATATTTATTAATATATATCATATTTACATGTTTCCTTGTGGTAAACATTGCTTTGGATACTATGTTTACCAAAAGCAAATACTCGAACGTGCATTTACCATGTTGTGACAGAACTTCCAGAGTAATTATTTTCCCCTGGTTTGAATGATCCCAGAAGGTTTTGTTTCTGCACAAACCAATTTGCACAATTTGGAAAGGTTATAACACCTAATAATCACCCGCCCCACTGTTTGTTGCGGCAAGTATTATTGAAGGAGAGTATCCCCAGCAAAGTGATAATACTGCAAGTAGGGACAGTGTTAGAGTGGGACGCCCAGTAAAATGGTGTGATTGCTCCCTTTACAAGACTCTTCAAAACAGGGTTGTGATCTAGCCATGAGTCATACTAGGTAATAGTGGCTGCTGGAAAATATTATCTTTTAATACTATTGTGAATGATGAGGTATTCCTGATGAGTTTTTATAGTTTCAATGAGTCACAGATGTGTTTTTTCTCTCTTTTCTTTGTTGTTGCACAAAACGGTACTATTACCATCGCAAACCATCAGCAGGAAGTTTTTAAAAAAGTGCTTCCGATCATCACTAATAACAGGGACACACCCCTTCTAACCATAGCACCAAGAATAATTTCTATACACTCCACTAGCTTTGAAAACTTAAGAGTCTTGTTTAGCATTTCTAACTATTCGATAAATTAATATATCGTATATCAGTAATAATGCTGAGCTTTTGAATTTTAAATCAATTCCTTGCATCAATTCATTTGATGAATAAAAACTTTATTCATCAAATGTTAACCAAATTCAATGGACATCTTTATCTGGATTCAAAGGAAGTTTTATTATTATTTAATTATGTTTATCTTTGCAATCAGCTTAAAGTATTAGTGCACTGTATGGAATGTAACACTTCATATTTATATATACTTTCACTGTAGTTAACATTCTATGTTTGGGTGAACTAAGGAAGTCCAAAAGCCAGGAAAATATTTATAGGACAGTAAATGGTCTGAGGAAATCGGCAAGCAGTTTTTATTCAACAAGTCAGAAAATAAAATTGGTTTATTCTACTATCTATATTTGCCAAAAATGAACTTTATAAAGAATATAAAGCAGTGGTGCTGTTCCTTGTAAACCATGCTGTGATAAAAATGGAAGGTAGTCCATCTTCCAAAGAGCAACCAATATAAAATATTAACCACTTCTGCAAACTCCAGTCTCACTGTGACCCATAAAATGCACAAAGTCCCATTAAGGCCATTTACCCTGTTTTTTCTCTTATAAGTTTAAAACTGCAAATTAGATTGAAGGTCAAATCTAATTATAAACCTTTACATTATAAATGCACTCCAGCTGTCATTATCCTAAATATCTTTTTCGTCAGATGCAAATTGTAAAGTTGCCATTCTGAATAAAACTTAGTCTAAATAGTTGAACATTGTCGACACAATCCTGCACACCGAGTAACCCATTAGATATCAGCATGATAAACATAAAAGTCTGTCCCAATTCCTTTCCCAGTGACACCATGAATACCATTCTTAGATTGATCTACCAGGAGGCAGCCTTGAGGGAGGTGGCTCGCCTCATGGAGTGAGGAAAAGGATGGGACAAGACGTATGCCATTCCCTTCCTCCCAACGTCTTGGATGAGAATTGCAGGAACTCAAGCAAACAAAAGAAAAACAAATGGAGAAGGTTTTGGTGGATTGGTTACGGCACTGGGAGCGCTCAGCCAACAATCCAATATACTGTGGCACGGAGATCAAATGTTTAATAGAGATCAAATGATTACATCTATTCCCCATGAAACACTGGTAAAATATTATGTTTACACACATTATCATAAATGCTTGCATGCATTTTCTACATTAATTCCCACTCAGTGTTCTTGCAGAGTATTCAACGGCAGACGGTTTATTCGTAAAATGTCTTCAATTTTGTGAATATTTTCCAAGGAACCAATACACTCCGTGCTGGATGGAGAACAGGTATGATGAGGACTATAAATTCTGCGTTACCAGCCACTGCTGTTCTATAATCTACCAACAAGATGTTGTTAGATTGCAGAGCAGCAGGGAGTATGGAGTAGGGAGAGTCAGGGAAACAACTATATGCTGAAGACTGCCTCATCTTTAAATGACCACTTCTTCAGCTAATCTTTGGAAGCTGGTAAATTAGATGCTGCTAAAGAGTGCAGCATATTTGTAGTAGTTTTATTTTCAAATATTGATATGCTTCATTGTTCTACTGGCAAAAAAACAAAACTACTTTGGCACAGTGGTAGAGTTGTTGCCTTACAGTGCCAGAGACCCGGGTTCGATCCTGACTAAGGGTGACTGTAGTGTTTGTGCATTCTCCCTGTGACCGCATGGGTTTCCTCCGGGTGCTCCAGTTTCCTCCCACACTCTAAAGACGTGCAGGTTTGTTGCCTAAATAGCTTTGGTAAAAATTGCAAATTGTCCCTAGTGTGTACGATGGAGCTAGTGTTCGAGGCGATCGCTGGTCGGCGCAGACTTGGTGGGCTGAAGGGCCTGTTTCCACGCTGTATCTTTAAAGGCTAAAGTCTAAAAACTACTTTTGGAGTTCTTGTATTTTAGTCATTTAAGGGAGACCCTCTGATGATTAGCCTGAGCAAAGACTAGTTTCAAACAATCTAGGCAAGGGCTTCATTTCTACTAATCAGGCCCAGCCAGCACTATAAGCATTAGGAATGTAGAAGCAGCTCTCGGTGAGAATGCTCTGTGGGAGGGCTGTCTCACATTGATAGGATGGGAGGAGAGAACACTGGCTATCTTTTACCATCTCCCATCAATCTGTTATGAAACTGGGAATGTAACTTGACATTTTGTTATGGAACAAAATACTTGCACCAAATGTTTGCACTCTTGTGACTCTTCAATTGGTCACGAAATTTACATATGGCAACAGAGCAAGTTTAGGGCACCAAAATGTTTATTTTCCTTCTCGGACAGCTTATCTGTGGGGCACTTCTCCATCCCAAATGTTTGCTGACTTCCAGAAGTTGGGAATCCTTGCCACAAAATTATAACCAACTGCAGTGGAAGTAACGTTTTACATCACTTGATTTTAAGTTTCTGATACCTTGTTATTCAACTACATTTTAACTTAGTAGTTTGAACAAAATAAGGGCATTGTATCATCATTCTGACAATTCCTAAGCTGATTTTAACTGATTCCAGGAGAAAACAAAGTACCTGTTATCCTGACTCTCATTTCTCAATATATAATTCCGTCAAGTAGATTTTATGCATTTTCATTTTTGTTGATCAAATAAAATCCTCTGTATTGGAAAGCGTGTCACAACTATTTCAGTAAAAGCATGTGAAGCACTTTGCAATGCAAACAGCCAAAGCTGCTGCTTTACAATTATGAGTCTTCCATATGACAGTCTTGATCTAATGGCAGACAAAGCTTCACATTTTGCAAGATGTTTTTCTCTCTGCTATCTTTTAAGATACATGTAAAGCTGATAACTTTAATAGAGCTTAATCCCCATTAAAATAACAACACACAGTTCACTGGTGTGTGGCTGTAAATATGTGGTTCTCATAGGAAGAGCTACCCATATATAATGGTGTATAAGCAATACATATTACACATGGTTCTAACATTTTTTTCTACAAACATATTCATTAAAATACTGGAGAAAATGTTAGTAACAGCACTATGTTATGCATTTGTGTGTTCCTGCATATATATAAGTGCTTTTGTTTGAGTGCTTGTAGGTTACATTGCTATCTATATACATATCTATATTGCAATATTCAGGAATTTTGCTGTTCCATTCCTGAAAGGAAAATCATGTTATCAAGAGAACGTCCCCTCATCAAACAGAGGAGATAACAGGAATGTCACCTTCATTTGCAACAGCTCCATTTGGCCCAATCCCCCTCCTTGGCAATGATGAATCACCAGCAGTCTCCCCACCTTCGCCCGTTTGATCTCAGCTCAGCAAGACTTAGTTTTGATCTGAAGAGCTGCAGATCACATGGGTCAGAGACAAATAGCAGACCCACTGACCTGCACAGTGGTAGAAGATATAATTTAGGCCAAAGCGATAAATATACTTATTGAACTTTCTCTGCCCATAATCTCCCGATACATTTACGCTGTATGCTTCTCATTGCTCTACACTTTGCTGAATTCATACAACTTTTAACTTTACAAGTTTACATTTCTTTACTACTTTACAAGTTTAAGACAGAGATAGATAGATTCTTGATTAGCACAGGTGTCAGAGGTTATGGGGAGAAGGCAGGAGAATGGGGTTAGGATGGAGAGATAGATCAGCCATGTGTAGACTTGATGGGCTGAATGGCCTAATGCTACTCCTATTCCTTATGACTTTATGAGCTGACGTACACGTGACATTCATTTAGGTGTTGTATTCACTGTGAATATTTCTTGCTGATAAAAGTACTGCGTACATACCTTTGTAAATTATAAGTCCTTTGCTAAAAGATTGATTTTTGTGTAATTAATTAAAATAGACACCTCGACTTAAACGGAATGAAAGTGATGATAGTTATAGTGTAAGTACCAGATACAAGAGGGCACTGGAATGCTGTTGACTTCATCTGTGCTTTAAAAAAAGCTAAAGAAAAAATCCTGACAGCTCAAAGTGATTAACCTTTACATGGAGCGAGGCATGACATTTTAGCTAAAAATTTCAAACAAATCGTCCGCAGTTATGAGATAAAGGTGTGAAGTTACAAACACCAGCCCCAGCATCAACCTGAAGCTTTCCACAATGAATGGTCCTTTCTTCTCCTGCTCAGGACATCTATCTCTTTCCCTCCGCTTAAACCCTTTCACAAATTTGATATAATGATAGCAAAATGTGGAGGAAAGCTCATTACTGCTCAGGATTTACTGTATGTTCAATAGATTGAACTTTGTGACACAAAATCACTAAATGGCTGGAACCACCAACAATGCTTTCATTTGGGAAATTTATCACCCAGACAGTGCAAATACTTATCAACATGTGGAGGTGTGGAAGGCCATATTAATTACAAGCAACACATGTAGCCTGATAACCAGCCGGCCTTTAAAGAAGCTTCAATGAACACATATACTGGAGAAAGTTAATTCCCCGCAACCCTTTGGTCTTGCCTGGAATACAATATCACATCAATTCTATCCATTTAGTGGGGTTTAAACTCTCTAGAGAGGTAAATGAAGTTTAATGTTGTTGTTATTCCAGGTTCGCTGCATCCACTCCCCCTGAGAACTGCCCGGGCAAACAGCTGGGAGAGACAACTACAAAGACCCCTACTCACACAAGCCACTTTGTGTGGAAAGGAATAGGTCATTACTCAGGAATAAGTTATCAAGGAGTTGTTTGTCTAATGAGACATTCATGCCTAAGTAGAAAAGAAACATTTACTCAAAGAAAACATGCCTGAAAATTAGCTCCAATTTGTACATGGTCAGAGTGTGAGCCCATTACATGGCAAGTGTCAGATTTCCACCAAAGCAATTTACTGCTAAAACACTTGATCTGTGACCATTATCCAATTCTGAAATGTATCGCACTTCCTGCTGGAACTATAACAAGTAAAACACGTGAGGGGTTTCAACTATTACTCAATCTATTAAAAAAAACATGTATTTTCATTGAGTTTATTAGCAAATGCGAACATTTGGCGACTGTTGAACGAGTTTACATGAAAATATAACAATGCTCTGACTAACAGATTATTGTGTGCCTTGAAAATAATTTCACGATGTTTTAAAAAAAAAAAAAAAAGTTTTGCCAGCTGGAAGGAAGTGCAGAATAAGGCTTGTTCCACAACTTTTAATTTGCCAACTGGGATGTAATTGGCAAGAGGGCTGTGCCAGCTTGGAGCTCCATCGCATTCGAGTGTTGTATCAGGACAATCAGTTCAGTAATAAATTTAATCTACTGCAGGTGGACACAAATGGCTGGCAGAGTTGAGGTTTAGTTACCTAGTCCTTTTATTCTACCATTCTTCCTCCGTTCCAAACTAAAATAGTGCCAGTAGAATGAAGAAGTAAGTAAGGGTGATACGTCAGATCGAGTGCCATTAGAAAATAATCATTATGTGTACTTTATGTGATTACCCTGCCTAAGTCATTAAAAAAATTTGTCAGACTATCTATTTTGTTGTGGAAGCTTTCCTCTCGTTGCTACACACTGTGACAGCTTCACCACCAAATAAATGGTAACATCAATTCCTTATGCAGTATTTTTGGTGATTGGTTAATACTAATTTAAATAGGTTAATAGTTTTGTTAAAGGATTACACACAGAAACATGGTGAGAATTGATTGTCCATTACCAGTAGGGTATAACCCCTTTTTAAAGCAAGAAGAACAATGATTTACACGGCAGTGTGTCTCAAGGTCAGAACAGATTTTGAGGCTGAGACATCATTAGCGAAGCTCTCAGGTTATGATAGAACAGTGTGTGCCAATGTTTCAGCTCCTCGGTAAGCTGCCATCTTGTAATGAACGACAAATGCAAAAGGCATTTGCCTTTGGTTGAGTGTGCCAACAATCCCTCAGAGTGTTTCATTTTGAAGGAAAGTGCAAAGAAGTGACGACAATTTATGGAATTTCATTCAATACTCTGAAAAATGAGATGACTCACATGTATTTAATTCCTGTGATTTTCTACTGGTTTGCTCAACTCTGATGTAACAGTCGCATGGGTAACACAGTCCCAACTCCCACAGATCCTAAAACCTATATTTTTGCAATCCCATGGATTACTCAGCCCGGTGTCACTCAACCTACAATTCCAGGGTGGCTTAATCTGGAGATTTTCTGCTTAAGAGATTTCATGACTTGTCCGTATCATGACATAACCTTGCAGTTTATTTCCAGAAAATTACGTCTCATCTTGATTTGAAGATAATGACCATTCCTGATATTACCCCAGTGAGTCTATGAATGTACCCAGTAAATTATGGATCAGCTCCTGGTCTGTGCCACATGGAATGCTAAAGAAGCAGATGCAATGAAATTGGTCGCAGGCTTGCAAGCAAAAATTAGCCCGCATTCCCAGCACTAATCACTATTCATTGACTTCTGCTTGAAGTGTACATATGTGATGTCAAGGAAAAGACGAGATCAGGGTGGGTAACGTGTGATGCCCCTGCGGTGAATGGCTGACAAATCTCACACATGCAGTGAGGCTACTTGCTTGAGACAGCAACAGCTTTCCACCCACAGAATCAAGTTACACAGTTATTGAATAGAATTTAATCTTCATATGGGGCAGTTTTGAATCCTTTTGAAATGTAAAATAATCTAAAAATGCTCAATCTGTTTTCTAGTCACAGCTGCCAGAAGTGACACCCAATTGTTCTTCGAAAGGGAGATGCATTGATCATTATAGAAAACAGAGCCAAATCTACCATGTATGTTATGTTCTGTGGAGCATGAAGATATTACATAAGGATAGATCCATTCCACCTGATATCATGAGAATAGAATGCAGAGTCTTTTACCCAGGGCAGGGACATCAAGAACCAGACGACCGTTTAAGGTGAGAGGGGCAACATTTAATGGGAACCTGAGCGGGAACTTTTTCACTCAGATTTTGGATGATCAGCCATGATCATATTGAATGGCGGTGCTGGGCCGAATGGCCTCCTCCTGCACCTATTTTCTGTGTTTCTGTGAGTTATTACAAGACTGTCTATGAACACATCCAAAGTTATCCCTCCTTCTATGTTCATGTCTTTCAAACACTGCAAAGACACAGACAGAACTATGTCGATATCTACACCGTTATGTGGGACTGCTTCTGCCTGTGCAGGCGGCTGTGTCCCTGTGTGGGAGTGGAGACAAGGAGCTCCAGGTACACAGACGTGTCTACATGCCCACGACTATCTACCTGCCCTTGGCCAAACACAGGCCCGCCTCTCCATGGCGAGGACAATTAAACTTTGGACAATTCCGCACACGGTCACTGCTGCCCCCGTGCACGCGCACCGCCGGCACCGTGCACGCGCACAGTTGCAACCCCGCATCTTCGCAAACAGCCTCCAACAATTGGAAAACCGCATGTTTCCGACGGTGAAGCGACTTGAATGAACAGCAGGCGGGCATTGTCCGCGTGGATTGACGCCTCACGCCTTGTCAAACCGCGGAGTGTAAATACTGTTTACTGCGGGACAAGGTGAACATCCGTGCCCAACAGTTTGAGCCCCGAGCCACGCTAAGCGTGTGTGGTGTGACTCGACTGCAAGCGCTGTGAAATAAATAACTGATGAAGAGCTGGGAAGTTTGCGAAGTGCCCGACCTCGCTGGGGACTCAGCCCCCGACTGCGACCCCGCTACCCACATACACTTAGAGCGGCTGCTGCCTTCTTGCTCTCACTCTGGGCTCAATAACTCAACCGACAAGATGCAAGAGATAAGGCACAAAATGTTGCGGTGACTCGGCGGGGCAGGCAGCATCACTGGGGAGTCTGAAGAAGGGTCCCGACCCGAACCCTTCTCCCCAGAGATGCTGCTGCCTGCCCCGCCGAGGAACCCCAGCACAGCCAGCACCCACGGCTCCTTCCTACACGCCGACATCCAAAGCTCGTTATAATGTGCTGCAAGGTTTATGCGCGGGCAGAAGCACCCCAGAAAGCGGTCACTGGAGTAAACTGAGCACACGAGGAACAGCAGAAGCTGGCATCTTGAGCAAATGGCAGAGTGCTGGAGGAACACAGCGGGCCAGCCAGCATATGTGCAGCGAGAGGACGGGCCCGCTCACTTCCCCCAGCACTTAGACAACAGACAACAGACAATAGGCGCAGGAGGAGACCATTCGGCCCTCTCGAGCCAGCACCGCCATTCAATGTGATCACGGCTGATCAACCCAAGTCTGAAGAAGGGTTTCGGCCCGAAACGTTTCCTATCATCTCCTTCCCTCCATAGATGCTGCTGCACCCGCTGAGTTTCTCCAGCATTGTGTGTACCCCAAATCCGTACCCCGTTCCTGCCTTCTCCCCATATCCCCCGACTCCGCTATTTTTTAAGAGCCCTATCTAGCTCGCCGTTGAAAGCATCCGGAGAGCCTGCCTCCACCGCGGGGAATGCGGTCAATAACTCGTGCGGGCGATGGAGCAAGTTTTTAAGGGAACCTACACCACCGGCCAAAGATTGGCAAATCTTGCAGAATAAAGAAGGTGGTGCTTCAGAATGAAAGCCGTCTTCGGGATATTTACACCATGAGTGAAAGGCAAAAAAGTATCAAAGCCATTGGCATGAAAGCTGGTCTAGAGATGAAAGGGCCCGAGGGCTGAAGATTGGAGACAATCTTGAAAAGCAAGATTGCGAATAAGTATCTATTTGCAACACCCGGTGCGGCAATTAAACAGACCCTGTATCAGGGCCGCCTCTCTCTGTCGATCCGGATCTCTCCCTGATACTGACTATACGCTGTCCAGGCCCAGCCTCCGCGCAAACCAATATATCCTGACTTGGTACCAACTGAACCGCAGATGCTGGTTTACACAAAAGGCCACAAAATGTTGGAGTAACTCAGCGGGACAGGCAACATCTCTGGAGACATGGGGACGATGGAGTATGGAGAAGGGTCTCGACCCAAAACGTCACCTATTCCTTTTCTCCAGAGATGCTGCCTGACCCGCCGAATGACTCCAGCTTTTTGTGTCTATCTTCGGTGTAAACCAACATCTGCAGGTCCTTCCGACACGTGGGTGGGTGAGGTTTCGGCTCTGGATCCTTCTTCAGACTGATATGCCAGTGTGCCGTGCCCTCGATTCACCATTTAAGATCTCCACCCATGTTTTATTTTATTTTTTTGTTCGCGCAAATATTCCAGGGCCCTTGGATTCTTTTCAGATGTTCCCCCACCCCGTCCCGTCAAAGAGTCGCGGGAAGTTGCAGACAGTTCCCTTCCACAAGTGTACAAGTGAATCATTAAACGCACTCCCCACTTCACAAGCCATCGCCCCTTCCCGGAAAGAGAATGGCAAATTCGAGGCAGTCACCGCTACGTTACCATATGGCGAGAAAGCAAGGTTTCATTACCAATTAGATCCAAAAAAAAAAATCCAGGGCTCACATTACAAACCTTGCCTCATTTCAGCTGTTTGTTTTTCTTTATAATAAGTCGGAAAGTGGATACTGCATTAAAGGGCCGGCTGGGGATGATTCTATCCCCAAACCACTGAATAGCCATAAATCTCACTCACTCCCCGTAGAGACGCGACGGCGTGTACGAGAAAGGGCCCTGCAGACTGCACGGTGCGCAGATTACTTGGACAGATCTGCGCCCATTGCCATTTAATCAATCGCCTCGCAAAAAAAAAGGTGCGATTCACATTTTATTTCAAATAATACATTCACATGGAGAGGTGAATGGATTTGGAAATCCCTCACGCACCGTCGCCAATCCCGGAGACGCCACTGATCAATAATTCCAAAGGTTTTATTGACAATCCAAAGGCAGCAAAACAAACGAGAAGTCAAAATGAGAAGGAAACGTTTTAGCTTCCTTGTGACTTTAAAGCTGCGCGGTTAGTTAAAAAAACAAAAGGCACATTCGCGGAATGAGGATTCCTGGATTAAACTGTGTAGGGAGAAACCACGGATGCTGCTTCTCACTGAAGATAGGCACAACATGCTGGAGTAACTGAGCGGGACAGGCAGCATCTCTGGGATCCGAGTCTATCTGAATGAAGGGTCTCGACCCTTAAACGCCACCCATTCCTTCTAACCAGGGATGCTGCCTGTCCCGCTGAGTTACTCCAGCAATTGTGTGTAAACCAGCATCTGCAGTCCCTTCCTCCAACCAGAGAGACGGGGTGTCTATGCTGGATAAAACTGTCCGAGTAGAGATGCGAATGGCAACAACACGGCGGAGGACGGGGCGAGAGGTCCCTGGGGCTGGAGCGCATGATGTGAAACTGCGACGCGACCGCTCTCCCGGGACAACCCACCACACAGTCCGGGTCCCTCGCTGATGCCCAGCCCCGCTCTGCACCTGAAACCATTCTCCTCCCTCTCACCTCACCGGACTTGGTCACAGAGTGTCCACCTTCAGCATCTACCAAACTTTCTTCCTTTTTTTTCTCTAAACCCCAAACATCCCATTTTCCGCACGGCGACACTGCTGCGCCCAGCGGTCCCGTGATGAAGTGGCTCCACGCTCCTGTTTGTCAGTTTAATTCCCCGCTGGAGATGTACCTCAGGAGAGAGACCCACCTGCTGCTCCTAGTCATGGTTTACCAAGCAAATAAACAGGAGGCGAGAGCTTCCCGTGTGAAAGGTGAGAAGATGGGTGAGAGAGAGGGTGATGTGTGGGCAAGGGGTTATCTATCCGTGCCCTCCGGAATGGGTACTCGCCCCGCCGGCCAGGCTGGCTGTGCAAGACTGTTCCCCACTTGCCTCCCCCCTCCCCTCCCCTCCCCTCCACCACCGGACCCTGGCTAATTCAGAACGACCTGAACCCAGCAGCGGAGCCCCGCTGTATAGTGGAGCCTAACACAGCAACATAACACAGAGCAGCGAGCGAAGGGAGATGCGAGCAGGAGAAGCGCTGCCAAACTCGTCACACCTCGCTTAGTACAAAGCAGCACCCACCTTGGTGTGTTTGATCTCCAGGTTTGAAGTGGGAGACGGCAGCAGATGGAGGGAGGCGATGAGAGCCGGCGGGTCCGCCTTTAGCTCGCTCGGGAACTCAATCTCGCTGGAAGTCATGTCGGCCGTCAGTCCCAGCTCACACACGATGCCCGCTGGTTTTTCTACTTTTGCTGATCGGAGATTGTGGCTCGTCCCGGGCGCCTGGGCTTTGTTTATAAGCAGGTGTCAGCCTGTGTCTCCCTCTCTTATTGGGCACGAGCTGGGAAAGGGGGCTGGGCCGATGAATGATATGCTCAAAAAATAAGATTCAACAGTCGGGCTTCTTGCCATTTGAATGCGGGGATAACTCTCGCCTGGACCATTAGCGACAGCTCGAATTATGACCACCCTGTCGCGAGGAGCACTTTATCCCTGCGTCTTGTGTCAATGCCCGGGCTCAATAAGCGAGGACATGAGAGCGCACAGTTCATCTCACCTGGAACCGCCCTGATCAGGCGTTCTTACCTGTACGGGGGCTGGGTAACGAGTTGGGGGACAAATCGCGGACTTCATTCTAAAATACAATGTAACCACTCAGGTAATAACCCCTTACTTACACTCCAAACACATCGGCGAGTGCCACCATCTAGAAACCGAAATCAAGTGGCAGATATTGAAATTTATTGCCACATATCTCCTGGTTTCAATTTTTTGAGCGATGCAGCGATTCTCTAAAGCCGGCTGCTTTTCACTGTTATTTAGGTCTCTTAATACAGAAGCATATTCCAAGTAACTCTGCCAATCTCTCTCTGTTCTAGTCAGCTTTTACTTTCTACAGGGAAAGGCAGTGGGTTTTTGCTGTTAATCCCACTTCGCTATTTACCATTTGTTTCTGGACATAATGTAGCAGACAGATCGATAAGAAATACCCTCCTCTGTGTTATGCTTTTTTCTCCCATGGTTAATATATTATTATTTGGAAAGCGGTTCTGTTTAGACAAGAGGGTTTGATAGAACGACACACACCAGCGTTATACTCCGTTCAGCGAGGACGAGAGGGCATTTGGTGGGACCCATTAGCTGGGTGAATATGGTTGGAGCGGATCCCTCTTCTCGCAGTGAGACTGTCATATAATCTAAACTGAAACCTCTCCCAGACAAGGGAACCGACTGCGATTCCGGGCTGCGGACCGATCGCACACTTTTCCCACAGCCTCGAGACATATCCGCCACTTTTACACAGCTGGGATTTCTCCTTGCCAATAAAAATCCAAGCTTTAAGTATACAAAACAGCTTTTGCGGAACGAAGCAGGCGGACTGGTCCAAAATAAACGCGCTTTTCACAGAGGCAGCAAGAAAGTGCGGCGCATGTTTTGGACTCTCCAGTCTAACACTTCAAGTCCGCCTCTTGCCCGCTGCCTTACAGATGGTCCTTCAATCCGGCATCAGCTTATCCTCCTCTTGTTCATTTCATTCATACATTCCCATATACAGTACACTCGGGCCCGCTGCCGGACATGAACTAATACTAAGCGCTCCCCACCGTTATCTGACTTCCCGCCGGGTCATGACATTACGCTTCCCTTGGGTATGTGAAGGTGCGATTTGGGTAAGATTAAAGTGTGCCCGGTCTAGTGAAGCGGGTCGGCGTTTAATATTAAAGCGACTCGGACGAACACACAGTAAGGGCAAGACCTCCTTCCGTCACGTTGCTGCTTTGGGGGGTAATCAACTTAAGGTAGGGAACGAACGCGTTGGACGTGCGTGCCATTTATTTTAAGCGACAAGTGGAACCTTGGCTATCGTTCCGCAAAAAAATCCCAGCGGGGCTGGCTGCATCGCTGGAGAGAAAGGATGGGTGACATTTCTCCAGACTGTGTGAGGGGAAAGGGAAAGGAGAGGTGGTGCAGAGAGATATATCCTTCTGAGAAACCCAATTAAAAGGCGTGATAATAATGATTCTGATACGTGTAATAGCTGCGATTCACAGTGACGGGACTATCACTATGCATCTTTTGCAGTGATCCAGGAAGGCGCGGACCTGCATGCCCTTTTCCAACAAGAGACGGAGTAAGTCCCAGTCTAATGCGTTTTACTGATGACCACAGTCTCAAGACGTTAACATTCGGGCTTCGAGGAATTGACACATCTTTAAACTTTGCGGCGGATCAATAGATCATTTTACAATTGGAATGACAGCCTCGACCCCCCCATTGGACACTATTCAAGAAATTAACCTAAATCAACTCGTGTTATCTCTCTATGTCGGAATGGGTACCCTTTCTTTTAAAAAAAACTGTTTTCCTACACCAGAGGTTTACATCAAAGTCCTTAATTCCCGAAGAGACTGACAGTGATTAATGTAATCAAAACATCTAGCCCTCGAGTCATTACTTTAAACACAGACAAACAAGAACTCACATGCAGTTAACAGTTGCTTGCTCCGCCGGCTCACGTTGGGACCCGAGGCTGTGCTCCCTCTGCTGGCGGCTCCTGCCTCCGTGTTCAATACTTGGTCCAACCGTCCCGCTCCAATGCAACGCGAAATCAGGCGGGAGCTTCTCCAATAGTTGCTAACCCTGACCCCCGTGTAACAGGGGGTTTGCTAACCCTGACCCCCGTGTAACAGGGAGGCTATAGTTCATGTGTAGGAAGGAACTGCAGATACTGGTTTACACCGAAGATAGACACAAAAAAGCTGGAGTAACTCAGCGAGTCAGACAGCATCTAAAGAGAAAAGGGACAGGTGACATTTCGGGTCAAGACCCTTCTTCAGACTGAGAGTCAGGGGAAAGGGAAACGAGAGACAGTGAGACGGTGATGTAGAGGGATATCGAACAAATGAATGAAAGATATGCAAAAAAGTAACGATGATAAAGGGAACAGGCCGTTGTTACCTGTGGCCGGGGTGAGAACGCGTTACAATGAGACTCAAGACAAGTGATATTCTGTGTTAAAGAAGGAACTGCAGATGCTGGAGAATCGAGGGTTACACAAAAGGCTGGAGAAACTCAGCGGGTGCAGCAGCGTCCAAGGAGCGAAGGAGATAGGCGACGTTTCGGGTCGAGACCCTTCTTCAGACTGGTCAGGGATCAGGGAAACGAGAGATATAGACGGTGATGTGGAGAGATAAAGAACAATGAATGAAAGATATGCAAAAAAGTAACGATGATAAAGGAAACAGGCCATTGTAAGCTGTTTGTAGTGTGAAAATGAGAAGCTAGTGCGACTAGGGTGGGGGAGAGATAGAGAGAGAGGGAATGCCCTATTATGTGTTGATAGGGATGTATTGAACGCTATAAACTCCTACGAAACTCAGATCGACCTTGAACGCACCATGAAGTTTGGGATTTGCTATTTTTTACACAATATTGTTTTTTTTAATACATTGAACTTTTTTGTTCTGTTGTTTTTATGATATTATATATTGGGTACTGTGTTTACAAACCTGTTTTGCTGCTGTAAGTAATACTTTAATTGTTTCTTTTCGGTATATACGATAATAAAACACTCTCGACTAAAGTCTTGAAATTGAGTAGGAAGGAACTGTAGATGATGCTTTACACTGAAGATAAACACAAAAAGCTGGAGTAACTCAGCGGGTCAGGCAGCATCTGTGGAGAGAAGGAATAGGTGACGCTTCGGGTCGAGACCCTTCTTCAGACCTTTCGCCAGAGATGCTGTCTGACTCGCTGAGTTACGCCAGCTTTTGTGTCTCTCTTGAAATTGAGACCTGTCAACCGTTTGTCCGCTGACTATCATAATATTTTTTCACAATATTCTTATTTGAAGATTTACTTTCTACGCATGTATCAGTTGGCGAGTGTACCAACGTGTCCCGTCATTTCTGCATTACTGTAACTTTATTCCGAGCAAGGATGACTGCACCACTGACTCAGTTCGAACAGTCAGTTCACATTGTGTATCGCGGCAGGACCTTCCGCAGAGAGGGTCTCGAACCTTGCACCTTCCGAAGAGTCCATCTATACTGGAAGTTGGACAATTTTATACTGGACATTTTTTTTTTCATTTATCAAGCCAATTAATCTATAAACCTGTGCGTTTTTGGAAAGTGGGAGGAAACCGGAAATCTCGGAGAAAACCGACGCAGGTCACGGGGAGAAAGTACAAACTCCGTACAGACAGCGCCCGTAGTCTGGGTCAACTCTACCGCTCCGCCACCTGACGGCCTGACATCAGTTATGTGGACACACGCTGGGAGAATAACTCGGGGTCAGCTCCATCTCTTCCGCACTTCAGATGCCAGAGCGCCGTTCTCGGTGTGAAGATCAGCGCCGCGGATGGTCGACAACTCAAATTTGTAACTGGATAATTTTAGCTATCGTGTGTAGGAAAGAACTGCAGATGCTGGTTTAAATCGAATATATCACAATGAATGGCGGTGCTGGCTCGAAGGGCCGAATGGCCTCCTCCTGCACCTATTTTCTATGTTTCTAGGTACACAAAATGCTGGAGTAACTCAGCGGGACAGGCAGCATCTCTGGCATCAGTCTGAAGAAGGGTCTCGACTCGAAATGTCACCCATTCCTTCTCTCCAGAGATGCTGCCTGTCCCGCTGAGTTACTCCAGCTTTTTGCGTCTATCTTTAATCTTAGCTATCTGCGTGTTGGAGATCCGACTTTAGAGAGAGGGCAGTCCAATTCGACACACGAGGAAGGATGAACGAGGACTAGCTGGCGAATGTGTATTTGTAAACAACAACTGAACAGGTATCGGAGGAAATAGAGCAACATGTGTTGAAATCAAGATACCCCCGAAAGTTAATTAATATAACTGGAATTAAATCTGTAACATCAATCGTTCTCGTTTAGAAAATAAAACCTCATTTATATTGTCAAGGCAATCCTTGATCCCTGGAGGACATCAAATTATTTCCTCAAAATCGTACATACTTACAGCAGGCAGGGAGGTGTGGTTGGAAAATTCGTGTTCGCCAGGTTGGCTGCAAGTGCATATGACCCCCCCTTCAGCCTGAAGAAGGGTTTCGGCCCGAAACGTTGCCCATCTCCCTCGCTCCATAGATGCTGCTGCTGCACCCGCTGAGTTTCTCCAGCATTTTGTGTACCCTCGATTTTCCAGCACCTGCAGTTCCTTCTTTAACGCATAAGGACATGTGTTTGTGATGAGTGGAGGACGCCGTGGGTCAGGAACCTGGGGTTTCCCGTCCCCTCCGCCCACCGTGGAGTGGGAGCATTTACTGGAGATGAGGTTAACACGGAGGCTTGGATTAAATGGGAAATAATTACACTGAAGAGTCAGCGGATGATGCTCCAATCTGATTCAGCCTCTTTATCTTTGCTCTTAATATCAATGGCCCGGGTCTTCCACAGAGCAGCCTGCCAGTCATTTGCACACATCACCTCTCACTAAACCCACACTTAACTGATGGTGACCCCCACCTCTTAGACCTTTCCTACAACAGCTTCCCTGTTTCCTGCCAGGAGTGGGAATACTGTGCAGCTCTTCTCCCAGGTCTAGACCTTGAGATGTACAAAACCAACATCTCCAAGTCGATGAAGGACCTGCCATAGTTTGACTGCCCAAAATGCAACAACTCGCACTTAATCTGCATTAAAATCCATTCACCATTCCCCAGCACACTTGCCCAGCTGATCGCGATCTTGCTGTGATTTCTGACAATGATAACCATCTTCGCTTTCTGCGATACCACCCACTTCAGTGTCATCCGCAAACGTACTCATCGTGCATCGTACATTCTCACCTAAACGTAGCCCCTTATTATTCCCTCGTTATTGTCCTTGTGACAAGACCCACAGTCCCTATAGTTGCAAACACTTTTCAATTCTATTTTTGTTTGATGATTTATTTTCTTCTTTTAAAATTTCCTTAAAATCAGATTTTATAACAAGGTCTTAGTTCCTCATCGTACTTTTCTACTACAGTTGCGAGAAATACTTTGTAATGACATATTATGTCTGCTGACTTAAAAGTGAGATGCACATAGCGATACAATAAATGGATTTAGGATCAGCTGTGCAAAGTGTCTTCCTGGAGTCCAAGTTCATCATCGGTGCAATCAAGGCATTGGATGTAACCAGAAGCTCATCTGGTTAACAAACTATATATATGTTAGGCAGGAGACGCCAGTAAGCTCATTGGGTCAAGCAGCCTCTATGGGGTGGGGGGGGGGGGGGGGGGGGGGGGGGGGGGGGAGGCGATGCATATGGTGGAATAGATATATACAGAAGACTAAATATCTCTAGCTGATCAAATTATTTTTGAGAACTACCCAGTATTAATTATCTGTGAAGTTAGATTTTCAGCTTTTTTTCATCGTGAGAACAACATTCAACGAACAATAAAAGACACATATCGCTGGGAAAAAGGCACATAGTTCCTTGTTTCTACAAAGTGCTGGAGTGTCTCGGCAGGTCAGGCAGAATCTCAGGACTCATAGTGTTCCTGAGATGCTGACTGTCCCTCCGAGCTACCACAGCACTTTCTGTCCTTTTTTTTTTGTAAACCAGCATCTGCAGTTCCTCGTTTCCACATTCAACTAATAACGCTTTGGGTTTTTTTCTTGGACATCGTTTCTTTGGAATCTGGGGCTCTTATTTTCTCATGGATAATGATTGCTACATGATCTGTATCATCAGATGCCTTACCTCATCCAGATGTTGCTGACAGGGCAAAGGGGAAAGCAAATCGGATGAGTTTGTCGGCAGATTAGTGAGGTATAGATTTATGGCAGAGTTATAATTGTGGGTGGTTTCAGGTTAAAAATAGACTGCAATGAAGAAAGCATGTGATAAGTTATTTATGCGGTATAAATCAACCACCTTGATAAATCTGTTGCTGCTTCATCAAGGAGTTTTTGGCTTGTCTTGGGATACAAGAACAAAAGGGCCTCTGTAAAGTAGGAAACAGATAAGGTAGACACCACAACAGAACTAGGTTTAGTGCAAGTACACAAACAAAAAAAATAATAACTGCGGACATGGCTTCTTTACTGAAAGAAACAATGCAAGTGCACATAAATGGGAGTGACTGTGCAAAGATGAAATCTTTAGAACAAACTGTCAAATCAATTAGCAGGGGGAAGTGTTAAAGAAGTTACAATTCAAATATTTGCCAAAAAAGGATTCAGGGTTTCTGGAAATTCATAAATTACTTTCGACAGTAGAAAATTGATCAATAATGTATTTTTGCTGTGCACCAGGGCTACAGTGAGATCAGAGACAAGAGGTCCCAGCAGAACCTAGACTGTGGTCTGTGAGTGGGTTATTGGAAAGTAAGAGCAACTCGATGACACTGCATCACCTTGAAGATCATCTCAAACATGCTGGTGGTAAATCACCGGCTAAGTTTGAGCTCCTTTTATTAACGGGATATTCTGAGGACACTTTTCACATTGTCGGGTAGATGGCAGTGTTGCAGCTCTGTTGGTACATGACGAAATCCAGAGCACATGTCTCCATGACACAGTCAAGTGGGTATTGCAATATTCAATGTCTCTAGTCATTTCCCGACATCAGTGGGGTTCTTCTTCTGCTTGCGTATGGCGTGCACAGCCTAAAGTTGCAGGACAACTCGTTCTATTTGATCTTATTTGATTGTGCGCGTCAGGTTGATTGCATTAGTCGAAACAGGGCGGACCACGTGAAGGTTGCAATCTCCCACCCCATCAGTTCGGATGAATCGAATTGGCTGAAAACTGACTTTTGTGATGCTGTGAATCTCATGAACAGCTCAGAGATATTCTTTAATAGACACTTCAAGCTGATGATATTGCAATAAGTTCAGCCTTTTTTTCTTTAGCTTTCAATGTTTTTCCATTATTCACCAGTGAATGTGACAGGATGACCAGGCTTCGATGTGATCCTTTGTTTTGAAGATTGCTTGGCCCATAAAAACAGCCGGATCCATTTGGTGTTGTGCTCATGTTAGCTTGATTTTTCATTTACATTCCTCAGGGAATCTGATTGGATGGAATATGGGATAAGACAGTCCATGCACGAGTGCAAATCAGCATCTGTCGATGGCCCGGACTAACTCATGGCTACCTAGTATTCAGCTGGTGACCTGTTCTGAATCTATCCACTTTAACACTGTGGAGAGTATTTGTAAAAGGGATACTTTCATCCCCAAAAGGACTGCTTGTTGATCATCCCAATCAAATCTTCCCATGTATGGCAGGTCAGTTGGTGAGGACATGGTTTTCTCATTTTCCACTCACCACTCACCAACAAGCCAGTCTGGTAACCAAGCCCTTTTGTTGAGTTAATGGTAATGATGCTAAGCCACACTTGGTGTTGGACTTTGTGGTTTTTCACTTGTTGTTTTCAGTGCTCCTTCCAAAGCACGGTTGCTTCAATCATGGAGTAGCACTTGTTCATCAGTCTGGGCAAGACAGTTCAAGTTCACGTTACATTTATTGTCACATGCACCAATCGGTACAGTGAGATCTGAGTTACCATACAGCCATACGAATACAAAAGAACACTATAGAATTTAACATAAACATCCCCACAGCAGGCGGTAAACACCATCCTTACCTTGTCCACATGGATTCTAATGTCTACACTGATGACTTCCAAGGCCACTGCCTCCCCAGTGCAACCAACTGGGCTGTCAGCTGCTTTCTCTGTTCTGCTGAAGGATCAGGACAGGGCCAGCAAACGTGATGGGACATTGGCCAAAAAGTATTGGCGAGGTTGTTACTTGCCTTGTTGCCCCGTTGAATGATGGCACAGATCACGGACGTTCATGAGGGGGATTTTGCAGGTCAGTTGGACAGAATATCTTTTTGTCTCAGTTAAATCCGGACCCTAACCAATGCGGGGTTGCTAGTTAAGTTTATTCTGACTAGTTAAAGCTGCAGAAGCTGGTTTATCAAAGAAGACCCAGAATGCTGGAGTAGCTCAGCGGGTCAGGCATCATCTCAGGAGAACATGGATAGATTATGTTTCACGTTGAGACCCTTCTCCAGTTGCTTATTACTGTTCTCCTGAGATGCTGTCTGACCCGCTGAGCTATTCCAACACTCTGTATCTAATCTTTAGTAGCTTGATACAATTCAGTGGTCATTTCACCATCCCCCGATCATACTAGTCCAGTAACATTACCCCTGCACTACTGTACGTAACGTGTAGCATATATTTTGTTATCATTCTCTACCAGCATTGAGCTATCTCACTGCATCCCCATATTTCACCAATATCGCTACATTTTACAATATAACGCCTATTTCTTCTTTCCACTGTTGCCTTGTGTTAGTTCTAACTCATGCTTTCCAACCTACTTCAACTCCCACAACTCATTTTGCAGATAGAAATCTTCAGACATAATCAAAGCTGGGGAGGGCGACATTACATGACATCAAGAGAGGAGTGTTACAACATTGCGATCATGGCAATCTGTTGTAAAACAGTCGTCCGATAGCAAGGGAAGGTTTTACAAGGAAATACCACTTGATTTGTAGTTTTATGATATTGTCTTGTAAAGATGTCCAAAGCAGGTTTCTCCAAGTATAGTGAATTGCTTTTCTGTACGTACTGTAATAACATCATTTCTATATATACAAAAGGTGGAATTTACAGCCAACATTTGGAAAGTTGCACTAATAAAAGGATATCCTCCAAGTTTTCCACATGCAATTAGTATACAGTCCAAGGTAGAGTTCAAGCGAGCAGTCGCTTGTCTCAATAGTAATGGCACATGCTGGAAGTTAATGTGTCCGTTGAGTTATCACTGGAATGTTTTTCAGACCATTGTGAGTTTCCAAGCACCAGTTGCATTGCATAAAAAATGCCATAAGCACCAATTCTTTACTATAAAAAGGTTTGATTCTAATTGAATTTGTTACTTGATTTATTTTAATGTTAATAATGTGACCTCCCACATAAAACCGACAGTTTTATGAAACTTCCTCTTTGACCTTGCTCTTGGGCCAGAACCATGCCACATAATTGATATCATGCTACAGCTTAATTCTATAGCAGCCGTGAATCTAAAAATCCCACTGACCGTGGCGAAAATTAAGCTGAATTATGGCCGAATGTAAAATGGAAAAATGACTTTCTGGAAGTTTCTACATAAGAATAGACACCGAGGGCTGGATATATGTTTTAAAACTAATTTACAGCGCAATAGTGGAGCTCATATTTGTTTCCCTTGCATCCTCTACATTCTGCGACTTGTTTTGGATAAATTACCATCCCCAATCTCTGTCATTTAAATCAGCTGAGGTAGGCAGTTACTAGAATAAAGCAATCTGCAATTAATATAACAATTGCATTAATATTAAGCAGCACGGTGAGATTGTAGAGTCATCAGTGAAATTCTTACCTCCATCATAATACTAGTTTAGACTCAACAATGCTGTGCTCATTTACAATGTATAAAACCCATTACTCAGAATCAGAATTTCAAATTGTAAATTGATTATGATCCTATCAATTGATTGATCAGGTGTTACATGGTTGCTTCTACTTCTGAAGCTAAATTCACACACACATGGCATGTAGTCTGAACCTGGTGTATTGAGAGCATAAGGATAGACAGAACATTGAATAGAAAGCATAGAATTTAGAATATAAAGCATAGAAACATAGAAAACATTGATGAATTTCCCTCCTGGGATAAATAAAGTTCTATCGTATCGTACCAAATAGAACAGGAACAGACCCTTCAGCCCACCATGTCTGTGCTATCCAGGTTGCCAATTTAAACTTATCCCATCTGCCTGCACATGGTCCATGGCCCTCTATTCTCTCCCAGTTCTAAATGACACTTAAATGTTGCTATGGTGTCTGCTTCCACCACCTCCCCTGGCTCTGCATTCCAGACACCTACCATGCTCTGTGTAAAAACTTGTCTCGTAAATCTCCCTTAAACATCCCCCCCTCTCATTGAAAATCTATGTCCTCTAGTATTTGACATTTCCACCCTGGGAAAAGAAACCTCCGACTGTCTACGCTGTATGTGCCTCTCATAATTTTATAAACTTCTACCAGCTCACCCCTCAGCCTCTGACAGTCCAAAGAAAAGCACCCGTAATAGAATGGCGTTTTACCGGCTCTCCCACTTGGTGCATTACACGTGCTGAGTAAGCATTGCAGCGGTGATGTGCACACCATTTATGTGAATACGAAGGCACGAACGCATCTGAAAATCCTATTCTGCAAGTTTAGTTTGGTTTAGAGATACAGCACAGAAACAGGTCCTTTGACTCATCGAATCCGCACCGATCAGCGATCCCCGCACATTAATACTACCCCACACAATTGTTTACACTTATACCAAGCCAACTAACCTACAAACCTGTACATCTTTGGAATGTGGGAGGAAACTGAAGATCTTGGAGAAAACCCACGCAGGTCCCGAGGAGAACGTACAAACTCCATGCAGACAGCACCCGTAGTCAGGATGGAACCCGGGTCCCTGCCACTGTAAGGTCCTCCGCTACGCTACCGTGCCCCCACATGAATTCCACAAATTCAATCGATTTCTACATTTACACTTCAACCCAAAAAGCTTGTTAGAAATGTACTGTGAAAAGAAATCATTGTTCTGCACATGACATTCTGCCAACATGCCCGAATTCAGAGTGAATGAAGATGTACTGTGCCTGCCTATGCCAGATGTACTGTGTCTGCAAGCCCAGCCAATGGAGCAGTTTTTACTCCCGCACCTAAAATCACATGACATTCGGAGCACTAACGTGACTCTGCAGCTAACTTTGGGAGAAACCGTTTGTATTTCATTGAGAAGGTGCCAGTTAAACTAGGTACACGATGGCTGTCTGGGAGCAGAAGCCATGCATTTTTATAGCATCGTTCCTGGCCCCAAAGGATCTCAAAGGTGCTTTACAGCCCGTCCATAGCTGGCATCAAGTGCAACCCTGGAGGAGTTTCGGGAACTAAGGAGTAAACTAAAAAAGATCAGAAGGGCAAAAAGGGGCCAGGTGGTAGCTCTGGCGGGTAGCATTAAGGACAATCCCAAAAGATTTAGTAAGTACATAAGGGGCAAAAGGATAACTAGAGACAGAGAGGGACCTCCCGTGAATCAAAGCTGTCTCCTCTGTGTGGAGCCACAGGAGATGGGCAAGGTCCTAAATTAGTATTTCTCCTCAGTATTTACTGAGGAGAAAGACAGTAGGATGGAGGAAATTGGAGCAGTCAATGGAAGTGTCTTGAGAGCAGTCAGGGTTACCGTCGAAGAAGTACTGAGGGTGCTGTTGTATTTGAAGCTAACAAATCTCCAGGGCCTGATCAGATGTATCCGAGGAAATTGCAGGAAACTAGAGAGGAAATTGCGGGAGCCATGGTTGAAATTTACGAGTCGTCCTTAAATACAGGAGAGGTGCTGGTAGACTGGAGGGTGGCAAATGTTGTGCCTCTTTTCAAGAAGGGCTGCAGGGAAAAGGCCGGTGAGCTTAACATCTGTAGTTGGTAAGTTACTGGAGAGTATTCTGAGGGATAGGATATACAGGCATTTGGATGGGCAAGGGCTGATTAGGGACATTCAGCATGGTTTTATACGTGGGAGCTTGTGTCTCATAACTCTGATTCCTTTTTTTGAAGACGTGACAAAATAGGTTTTAAAGAAGGAACTGCAGATGCTGGAGAATCGAGGGTACACAAAAAGCTGGAGAAACTCAGCGGGTGCAGCAGCATCTAAGGAGCGAAGGAGATAGGCGACGTTTCGGGTCGAGACCCTTCTTCAAAGTTGATGAGGGCAGAGCTGTAGATGTTGTGTACATGGACTTCAGTAAGGCATTCAACAAGGTTCTGCATGGTAGGCTGCTCTGGATTCAAGATTCAAGATTCAAGAGAGGGTAGATCACATGGGATCCAAGGAGAGATAGCTGAATGGAGAGCAAATTGGCTCCATGGAAGGAAGCAGAAGGTGATGGTGGAAGGTTGCTTCTCAGACTGGAGGCCTGTGACTAGTGGTGTGCCTCAGGGTTTCGTGCTGGGCCCGTTACTGCTTGTCATCTACATCAATGATTTGGATGAGAACATACAGGGCAAGATTTGCAAGTTTGCTGATGATACAACAGTTAATGGTTTTGTATATAGTGAAGATGGTTGTGAACGATTGCAGCAGGATCTGGACCGATTGGCCAGGTGGACAGATGATGCAATTTAATACAGAGAAGTGTGAGGTGTTGTATTTTGGGATGTTGAACAAGGGCAGGACCTACACAGTAAATGGTAGGCCTCTGGGTAGTGTTGTAGATCAGAGAGTTCTAGGAGTACAGGTGCATGGTTCCTTGAAGGTCGAGTCGCAGGTAGATAAGATGGTCAAAAAAGCGTTTGGCATTTTGGCTTTCATCAGTCAGAGTATTGAGTTTAGAAGTTGGGAGGTCATTTTGCGGTTGTATAAGAAGTTGGTGAGACAGCATTTAGAATATTGTGTTCAGTTCTGGGCACCATGTTATAGGAAAGATTGTCAAGCTTGTAAGCATTCAGAAAAGATTTACAAGGATGTTGCCAGGACTAGAGGGTGTGAGCTATAGGGAGAGGTTGAGTAGGGGAGGGTCTCAATTCCATGGAGCGCAGGAGGATGGGGGGAGATCTTATAGAGGTATACAAAATCATGAGAGGAATAGATTGGGTAGATGCACAGTCTTTTGCCCAGAGTAGGGGAATCGAGGACCAGAGGACATAGGTTCAAGGTGAAGGTGAAAGAATTTAATAGGAATCCGAGGGGTATTATTTTCACACAAAGGGTGGTGGGTGTATGGAACAAGCTGCCAGATGAGGTAGTTGAGGCTGGGACTATCCCATTGTTTAAGAAACAGTTAGACAGGTAGATGTATAGGACAGGTTTGGAGAGATATGGACCAAGCGCAGACAAGTGGGACTAGGGTAACTGGAACATTGTTAGCCGGTGTGGGTGAGTTGGGTCTGTTTCCACACTGTATCACTCTATGACTCTCTAAGACTCTATGAGCCTTCGAGCCAGCATCGCCATTCAATGTGATCATGGCTGATCCTCCGTAATCAGTACCCCATTCCTGCCTTCTCCCCATAACCCCTGACTCCGCTATTTTTAAGAGTCCTATCTAGCTCTCTATTGAAAGTATCCAGAGAACCTGCCTCCACTGTCCTCTGAGGCAGAGAATTCCACAGACTCATCACTCTCTGTGAGAAAAAGTGTTTCCTCGTCTCCGTTCTAAATGGCTTACTCCTTATTCTTAAACTGTGGCCCCTGGTTCTGGACTCCCCCAACATCGGGAACATGTTTCCTGCCTCTAGCGTGTCCAAACAATTAACAATCTTATATGTTTCAATGAGATTCCCTCTCATCCTTCTAAACTCAAGAGTATGCAAGCCCAGCTGCTCCATTCTCTCAGCATGTGACAATTCCTTTTAAACCTACGCTGCACTCCCTCAATAGCAAGAATGTCCTTCCTCAAATTTCCTTCCACATCCCAAAATTGTGTGGGGTTGTGGTTTAATTGGTCGCCGTAAATTCCCAGCAGTGTGTGAAGGAGAAAGTGGGGTAACATAAAACTAGTCCGGGTGATCTATGGTCGTCGTGGGTTGGAGGCCCGAAGCGCCCATTTCCGTGTCGTATCTGTAAACTGAAATAAACTAAACCAAACCAAAGCGAAGTAATGTAAAGGTTGTGTCCCGCAGACGCTTGCATAAGTCGGATGTTAGGTAACTCAGAAAGTAAGTGCCACTGTGCACACGTAGATTTTCTAATCAACCCAAAGACTATGTGGGAGCTCTGCCGCAGGGACCACGGGGAGCTCTGCCGCAGGGACCACGGGGAGCTCTGACGCAGGGACCACGGGGAGCTCTGACGCAGGGACCACGGGGAGCTCTGACGCAGGGACCACGGGGAGCTCTGACGCAGGGACCACGGGGAGCTCTGCCGCAGGGACCACGGGGAGCTCTGACGCAGGGACCACGGGGAGCTCTGATGTGGAGATCATGCGCGAACTCCGACACCACGGCGATGTGGTCATCAGTGGGCTTAAAGAATCGCCCACAAAAGTGTGATTTTACGCGGGTCGCCTATTACGTAAGTCGGGGAATGCCTGAATAATAGCATGTAAATAGAAGCAGGAGTGACTTATTTGGCCCCTCATGCCTGCTCCACCATTCACTAAGATAGACACAATAAGCTGGAGTAACTCAGCGGAGCAGGCAGCATCTCCGGAGAAGAAACGTCACCCATTCCTTTTCTCCAGAGATGCTGTTGTCCCGCTGAGTTACTCCAGCTTTTAGTGTCTATCTTCGATTTAAACCAACATCTGCAGTTCCTTCCCACCATTCACTAAGGTCACAGCTGACTTACCTCGCCACTAACCTCCCCCACTAACCCTTATCCCCCTTGCCTTCATACCAAAAATATCCACTGTTGTTGTGTTGCCTTTGCCATTTCATGCAGATGCAACTTGGGAAAAACATGCTCACCCTTACTCGTCAGCACCAAGGTTTGTTTCTGTTAGAGCGGGTAAATGTGCAGGAAATAAAGATAAAGCTAATACAAGTTTCGCTTTTTTCTTTTATATATTTTGCTGAGTAGGATATTCATCTACTTTTCCATCCTATTCCTAAAGCAGCTTCAGACAGGATGCATAAAAACGAGACAGAGAGTAACGGGCCATTTCTGGCTTCTAAACAGCACACATTATAAAAACACAGACAGCATTAAGTGATTTTAATGCTGGACAGGTGTTAAGGCATTTCCAATGCTTGCATTCAGGCAAAGAGATTTGGTTACCACTCAGACAAGAACACTGAAAATCCCAGCACCCAGCATTTTCACTTCACACTGGTATGAGATAAAACAAATGTTCATCCTTTTACATCCCAAACACACTGCCTACTTTTGTCAGACAGGGGTTTGGACCTGTTAGGTAAAACTACTGACAACATCAATGCTGGCAACACCCAGATGTACACCGGCACAGTAACAATTCCTACTGTCACATAATGGTTATACACGCAACAAAACAGATTGTGTCTCTGGTCAATACATTAGTGCAAAAAATCAACAACCCTTCTCCAACCAGTTGAGAATATTGTTATTCGGAACTCTCTCGAGTCCTGTTCACGCTTTTCCACACAATGCTAAGGATAGAATCTATTTCTACTGTAGAAGTTTTCTATTTAGGGCTCAAAACCCCCCAAATCCTCACGCGAATACCTCAATAGTTTTTCAACTTCTGTAAATCTGTAAATAGAAGAATGTCATTTAATTTCAGGGGTCTGATTAGTTAGCGGGCACACACTCCTGAACTGATGTTCCTTCTTCAGTGTCTGTGGCCCATTTTCTTGTGCACACTAAAAAAAGAATTGCCATGGCAATGTATCATTCCACAAACATACTTGTAATTTATGGTAAGGTACTGCATTCACCTAAACATGCAATAGTTAGACTTTAAAAGATAGAATTATATTCAATCTAACAGTAACATTTATATTCTTGAAGTGAATACATATGAGGGTGATCTTGTAGAGGTGTACAAAATCATGAGAGGAATAGATTTGGGTAAATGCACAGTTGCCCAGAGTAGGGAAATTGAGAATCGTAGGACATAGGTTTAAGGTGAGGTGGGAAAGGTTTAATGGGGACCTGAGGGGTAACTTGTTTTACACATAGGGTGGTGGGTGAATGGAACAAGCTGCCGGTGGAGACAGTTGAGGCAGGTACAATCGCAATGTTTAAGAAACATTTAGGCAGGTATATGGGTAGGGAAACCTTGTAATCTTAAGGCTTTGTGATCTTTCTGGAAACATCTTTTCGGAAGTAAAGTTAGTCTGATATGGAGAAAAGTGTGGGACAAAGATCAACCAAACTATGGCTCAGAGGCAAAGGTCTCCACTGAGATCTTCCTGGGCATTGTGCAGGCTCCACGTTCTCCCACCTTTGTGGAGAACAGGGAGTGAGATGGGAGAGGATTGCACCATGAGGAGAGTTTTACTCAGAAAGAGGATCCCTTGGGGAGAAAGTGTGGGATGCAGGGGTGGATCGGAGAGCGAATCACAGGAGTGAGAAGGAGTCAGGTTTAGGCAGATGACATACACATAGATTCCCTTATACCTCTCCGTGTCCTTCACCGCCATTCCCGCAAGTGAACAGGCGCACTATTCCTGCTTGAGCAGCAGTCAGCAGATCCAAACTAACAGGTTTTGACTTCCACACCCACATGCCATCAAAACCTGCCAGCGCTTACACGGAATAACGATCAACAATTCATCATGGAGCCGACAGCATTTCCGAGCAACTTCTGGGCCAACGCTTTGTTTGTTCCTCATCATGCATCTTCAGTGTATTGACGATTCCAAGTCTTAGTCCTGGCAGAATATCACAGAACTGGGTTTATTTTAACAGAGTTTAAAATAACGACAGAGCTTGGAAATGTGCGCATAACCAGAAACATTTGCCACCATCATCTGTCAGAAGTGTGGAGAAGGTCATCCATCTTGGCCTCCTCCTGGAGCTCTGCTGCCACAGAAGCCCGCCTGCAGCCAACTCAGCTCACTCTGCAGGATGTTATGACATGACTGGGAGCATTAAACTGGAAAGGCTTGGAAATATTTCCAGTTGGGGCACTGAGGATTAGCTGCGCCTCTAGCCAAATTGTTCCAGTGCAACTTAAACAGTGACATCTTCCCAAACAATGGAAAATAACCCAGCTAGCTCCTTGAATTTGAGTTTAGATTATTGTCACAAGTACAGTACAGTGAAAAGCTTTTGTTGCGTGCTAACGCCAGTCAGCAGAAAGACAATACATGATTACAATCAAGCCACCACACTGTATACTGTAGATACAGGATAGATGCACAGAGTCTCTTGCCCAGAGAAGGCGAATTGAGGACCAGAGGACATAGGTTTAAGGTGAAGGGGAAAAGATTTAATAGGAATCTGAGGGGTAACGTTTTGTGGGTGGGTATATGGAACAAGTTGCCAGAGGAGGTAGTTGAGGCAGGGACTATCCCAACATTTAAGAAACAGTTAGACAGGTACATGGATAGGACAGGTTTGGAGGGATATGGACCAAACACGGGCAGGTGGTACCACTGTAGCTGGGGTATGTTGGCCGGTGTGGGCAAGATGGGCAGAAGGGCCTGTTCCCACATTGTATCACTCTATGAATAATGTGAATAACTTAGTGCAAGATAAAGCCAGTACAAAGCCTGGTGGGATGGTGATGATGAAATCGTGTTGTACTCCAAGCACTAGAAGCAGGGCAAACCAAATCTGTCTAATTACCAGTGTGTAGGAAGGAACTACAAATGCTAGTTTATACCGAAGAAAGACACAAAATGCTGGAGTAACTCAACGGTTCAGGCAGCATCTCTGGACGAAAGGAATAGTTGACACCTTCGGAGTCTGAAGAAGAGTTCCTACCCAAAACATTACCAATTCCTCATCGCCAGAGATGCTGCCTGACCCGCTGAGTTACCCCAGCACTTTGTGTCTATCTTCAGTATAAATCAGCATCTGCAGTTCCTTTCTACACAGTATGCTGAAGGAATCTGGCCCTCTCCAAGTTGGAAGCCAGTGCTCCAGTGCTTGGATTATTAAATCTATGCATTTGGATCCAAATGCCACAGGCACAAATAAAATGACAGAAGTGATTTTGGAACACATGCTGAAAGGAAGCCACCTTGAAGATGTGAAAAGCTGCAGACTTGTCCTCCTAGTTGTTCTTGCCTTGAAGTGGCCCACACCAGGGGTCCCCATGTTCCTCTAGTTTGTGTCGATCTTCTGCCTAATTACCGCCCCAATCAACCTACCCTCAGTTATCAGCCAAGTGCTGGAAGGTGTGGTCAACAAAGCTATGCATGTCTTTTATAACAATAACCTGCTCACCAACACTTGCTTGGATTCCACAAGCATCATGGTTTCTGATTGCAACACAGCCCATTCCAAACAGGGACAAGCATCTAAGTTCCAGTGGAAAGCTGGGAATGGCTGCCTTTGCGACCCTTGTGACATTGATGTCAAGAAGAATTAGGGGGAATTTACCACTGACTGGAATAATCTCAGCCTCAGGATATCTGTGCCGGTGGTCTTGGTCCCAGGCCCAAGCCTCTCCAGCAACTCTCACAACTTCCCAGTGTGTGCATATTTGCTGATATCTGTTCATTGTTAGTTCCATTCACAACTCTTCATGCAAAGAAGCAATCTGTGCTTGTATGGATCAAAACCTAGTAAAATACACTTGCCTGGTGTGAGGTGAAAGAAATGCTTTCATGGTGATATGCATTTGTTGGACAATGACCATTCTCAGCAGCAGAGAATCTAACCGTCATTCCATTGTCTGGACAACCTGCATTAACATTCTGGAGCTGACCGATTACATTTACCATTGGGTCTTTATGTTGATCTTTGTCCCTAAATCTAAATGTTGTTTAATCAAGACATGTACAGTACGTGTAGGTCATTCAGACGATCATTATTGCATTGTTCGCATCTAAATGCAGTTAAAACAAATTCTTGCTAATTTTGCTCAAAAATAACAACATTAGTATTGTTCATTTTAAGTGTTTTAAACAATAACATGTTCACATAATGTCTGTATTTACAGCAGTACACAACTCCCTTTGTTATGAATGTCCTGATTTACAAAAAACAACTTACACAATTGCACAAATTCTTCCAGACATTTTAAAAAGTATTTCTCAAAGTAGTAATAATAGTAAAATGTTTCATGTTATTGATGAATTAGATACGGGCTATATATTCCATGAGTTGAATTATGTTAGGGTGATTAATCCTTGAAATGAAAAAATTATAGCAAGTGTATCTAGGTCATGGTTTCAAGGTCAGTTTATTGTCACATGTACCAATTAAGGTACAGTGTAATTCCACAGTAACCCATATCTAGAGCAATAAGATGGGTTACTATGGAAAATGGATGCTTCTGAGGAGAACCAGCCTAGGTGCAATTGGCAAGAATGGAACCCGGACATAACCTGGAGTTACTTGTGCCTTGTTTCATATATTATAGACCCAACGCAGCAAGTAACATAACAGTGGTTGCAATCTTCTAATTAAACCAGGGTTGAAATGTAGGATTTACAGTATGTCTGACCGATTCTACTTTGAGAAAACGTACTGGCACATTAGTGACAATGTTAGGCGGTCTACCCATGCAGAGCCATGAGTTTGAAGCTTTGCCGCCAAATATGACAACCTCATGAATATCAGCAACATGGAGTTGAGATCCTGATTGCTGCCAGGATGTCCCAAGGAACCAGATTGGAGATGGTTTCCTCATCTAACCAGGATGTGAGTGGAACTGGGTACCTTACAAGGCTCACTGATATCAGTGAATCAACGGTAGATAAAAATGCTGGTGATACTCAGCGGGTGAGGCAGCATCTATGGAGCGAAGGAATGGGTGACGTTTCGGGTCTGTTTCCATGCAGGGTTACACACATCCTGAGGCATTGGAGTGTGCTTACAGCAGCATGGCAATATGCACCCCTTATACAGAGAGGAAGATAAATCAGGCTATCCACACTAAAAGGGTGCTGTTCCCATGACATGGGACTAATTTCACACCTTGAAGCCTCTAGTAAGCGTCAGCTATCTCAGACTTCCAAGCTCAGAGTTTGCCCCCAAAGGCAGTAGCAGGTGAGGTGCCCTTGGATCCACCCTGCACTGGCACCAAGACTACATGGGCTACAAGAACCACACACATTTGTCTCAGCAGTTTCCCTCACAGTTATGGTGGCACGAAAGTGGTTGTGAGCACAGACATTATTCTTGGCAAGATTTGGAAGATTCTCTCAACCTTTGCCGAATGGGAGTATTCGTCGCTGTCTGAAGATGCGAGTGTGCTGCTACGGATGGGTAGTCATTTCATTATCAGTCTGATTGTGCCTGATCCGTTTCTTGCTCATCTATTTATTTTCCAACAGAGGGTTTGCCAAGGGAATATCCAATGGTGCAACAGCAAGAATTGATTATGAAATGGCACCAGACTTGAAGAGAACCTAAATATGCCTCAACTAAAAAAATCTAACTTGTAGAATTGAATTTGTTTAGGACTATGGATTAGGTTAACATTGTGATGAATGATTCACCACATCAGGCCCTTTACTCGCTGGAGTTTAGAAGAATGTGGGGGGACCTCATTGAAACTTAAAGAATAGTGAAAGGCTGGATAGAATGGATGTGGAGTCTTCCACTAGTCAGAGAGTCTTGGAGCAGAGGCCATAGCTTCAGAATAAAATGACATACTTTTAGAAAGGAGATAAAGAGGAATTTCTTTCGTCAGAGGGTGACGAATCTGTTGAATTCATTGTCACAGAAGACTGTGGAGGCCACGTCAATGGATATTTTTTAGGCAGAGATTAACAGATTCTTGAGTGGTAAGGGTGTCAGCAGTTATGTGGAGAAGACAGGAGAATGAGGTTGAGAGAAAAGATAGATCAGCCATGATTGAATGGCGTAGTAGACTTGATGGGCCAAATGGGCTAAATCTGATCCTATATCTTATGGACTTAACATCTCTCAAAGTGAAAAGCTCAAGGGAACCAAGAAGAATGTATTTGATACTTTTTGGGAAGGTGACGTACTATTGTTATTGAGGATACTGGTACAACTCTCTCAGTTGGTTGCTTATGCCGCCACCATTTAATATGATAAGACAGCAGAGATTGCCTTGACCTGTGGCGGGATGATTTGGCTGTATCTAGAACATGTTACTTTTGCATGTTAGCATGCTTAAGTTGCAGCTTCACCAGGTTACATCCGTTTCTTAGGCATGCTTCTGTCCTACGGCAGCGAACCACGGATGCTCAAGTGGCTTAACGTTGATGGAGGAGTGAGAAAGAGATCAGACTATGAGGTTGTGGACTATGAGGGCCCCCTTATGTTTCATGAATGCCCAATTTGGACTGCAGGATTCTGAGCTTAAACTATCTCAGCCCTGCTTCCTACAATCATGGACAATGCCACATGGAAAACCTGCGGCAGGAAGATTTGAGGAAGGACATCCTTGTGATTGAGGCAGTGCAGCGTAGGTTCACGAGATTTTCCCAGGGATGGCGGGACTGTCATATGAGGAAAGATTGAAAAGACTAGGCTTGTATTCACTGGAGTTTAGAAGGATGAGGGGAATCTTATAGAAACATATAAAATTATAAAAGGACTGGACAAGCTAGATGCAGGAAAAATGTTCCCAATGTTGGGCGAGTCCAGAACCAGGGGCCACAGTCTTAGAATAAAGGGGAGGTCATTTAAGACTGAGGTGAGAAAAAACTTTTTTATCCAGAGAGTTGTGAATTTATGGAATTCCCTGCCACAGAGGTCAGTGGAGGTCAAATCACTGGATGGATTTAAGAGAGAGTTAGATAGAGCTCTGGGGACTAGTGGAGTCAAGGGATATGGGGAGAAGGCAGGCATGGGTTATTGATAGGGGACGATCAGCCGTGATCACAATGAATGGCGGTGCTGGCTCGAAGGGCCGAATGGCCCCCTCCTGCACCTATTGTCTATGTAAGATTGGCAGTGGGTATCAGCCTAGCAGTTTTCAGCAGACACCGAAGCATCTCTGGAGAGAAGGAATAGGTGGTGTTTCGGAGCAAGACCCTTCTTCAATCAATTAATCAAAGACTTTATTGTCATTCAAAAATACACCAACAAATGCAAGTCTGAACGAAATTTCGTTGCTTCAGACTGAGGGTCAGGGGAAAGGGGAAACTAGATGTGTCTAGTCTCTAAATACATAGGTATTCCTTCCTATAGAAGGTATTCCTATAGGCAGTGAATGAAGAGGAGTTCAGCATGACCACAGATCCCACCCGGCCACCCCGGCCCTGGTTTCCACGGGACCAACTGTCTGAGTGCGGAAAGTCCACGCTCACATCAGCCGCCAACTCGCCAAAGGTCCCCAGCCATCCATGTTACATTGGAATGGGGCTGCGCGCCTGGTTTCTCTGCTGTGTCGCGGTTTTTTACAAACAGTCTGAAACAGGATATAAAATTACGATTATTATTTGGAATGAAACTTGGGAAATGTCAAGCTGAGTCTTCCCCTCAGCTAGACTTTCCTCGCAATGGCCCCTTCTGACCAGGGCGGGCGACTGGTTTGCGCAGAGATCGGCCTCGCGGTTCACCCCCTGACACAGCGCCGGCAACACAGTCTCTGCGACCGGCAGCGGGGCGACCTGGGCTACTTTGGGGACAGGTCGAAAATCAGCTGGTTGCAAAGCAACGTTGAAATCCGTGGCTTCCAACCAGCCAGCTGAATAATTGTGTCAGCCAGCCACACCAAGTGCTGCAGTTGTGATCAAAACTTAACTTTTAATAAAGTCGCCGCTTGTTTTGTGCCTTCCACAACGCCCCAACACCATTACTTCCCCCACTCGCCAGAACTTCCTTCCCCATTCAAATCCAACCCCCCTTCCCCCAAATAAATATAGTGTCTTTGAAACATGTTCTCAACCTAACGAGGTCCATACTCTGCAAACTGCGCTGAATCTCCATTCTACACCGGGACTCTGAGAAACCTGGCTGTGTGGTTCATAATGGTTGCACTGTGTGCTTTGCTAATCATTAACAGGGGAGCTCTGATTTCGGGAATCGTGCAACCGTTTCTTTCCCTCCAATGTCACGAAGTTTCTGAGTTATTGGGGGAACGGGTTAGACGGTTTTTTTTTTTGGGGGGGGTGGAAATGCCGGGAGGAAAAGATCGAAGGGGGAGGGCGAGGATTGCGGCCAAGCCGAGAGCGGGCCGAATGGTCCCCGCGTTGACAATGTTGATCTGATCCCCATTCGCGGCGGGGCACCGTTATCAGGCGGCGGGCAGACAAACAGACAGACATGCACAGTCCGCAGTGACGAAGTTCAGAGCCTGGTGTTGAGAAACCAAACAGGTCGCGGCTCCAGCACTGGGATAGAAACTCCAACTCGCCGACGAGCCATGGAAGCTGTGGTGCAGAGGAAGTCTTTGGTGGATAAATGCAAACTGAAGAACAGCTGGATAAAAGAAGGGCTCGCCGAATTTCTGGGGACATTTATTCTAATTGTGAGTTTTTGTTTTACACAACAGAACTCCTTCATTGTCACAATCCAGGAGCTTTAACTCCAATTTGATTGTAAGAATTACTAACATCAGCAGTCAAACCCCAGATGTGAGCAAACGGTTTGTCCGAGTGTAAACCCGTTAGTGTGATAATAGCTCAGATAATCGTGTGAATCCCTTCCCAAACACTAGTGGGGATGACCATAATTGTGAGTATTGGTGAGGATGCGTTTGTTTCTATGTAATGTCAGAAGTAACTGCATCCGTTATCCGTTACCTCTCGACCTGGATTCCTGGTCCTGGTCCATTCCAGTGTCTGTGGAGGGAATTGAGATGCGATGGTTCGAGACGGGACCCTTCTGCAGAAACACCCTCTGCCCATCTCCCTCCACGGATGCTGCCTGACCCGCCGAGTTCCTCCAGCACTTTGTGTTTTGCTCCAGATTCCAGCATCTGTGTTCCGGGCCGTTCTAAACAGACCATGTCTCCGTTTGCCTTTAAATGGTCACACGGGCCCTATTCACTGCCAAATGCCGATGAATTTAAAATTGAAACGTCAAATTACTGCTCGTTTTTTTGGGGGGGGGGGGAGGGGGGGAGAGATAATCGAAAAGACAAAAGCAACACAATGGCTATCTGCAAACAAACTCTGTAATTGTCACATCATGTACCCTGTTCTGCCCAGATCATTCCATGTTATTCCTAGTAATTATCCGTGGTAAAACTTCCCATGCGTTGATAGGGGACAACTTTCAGCATGGTTCAGTGGGAGAGATAGTTCTTCCTTAAGTCTCTCATCTCCCCTGGACGTCCTGGCCACCTCAGAGCTTCAGAGGTACTCCTGAACAGTAGGGGAGTAGTACTTACAGCTTAGTTAAATATCATTGGGCCCATTCCCCCAATGCTCACTCTTTGAAAGACACACAAAGTGCTGGAGTAACTAACGGGTCTGGCAGCATCTCTGGAGAGCATGATTTTGGGCGGGGACCCTTCTGAAAGAGTTAAATGTTAAATGAAAGAGTTCATAAGTTCATGTCATAGGAGCAGAATTAGGCCACTCGGCCCATCGAGTCTACTCCGCCATTCAATCATGGCTGATCCATTTCTCCCTCCCGACCCTATTCTCTTGCCTTCTCCCCATAACCCTGGACACCCTTACTAATCAGGAATCTGTCAATCTCTGCCTTATAAATACCCAATGACTTGGCCTCCACAGCCGTCTGTGGCAATGAACCCAACAATCCCTGTTCTCTTCACTCCATGCATTTTTCCACTTTTCAACAATAATCAACATGTTTAAAAATTGCCTTTGAACCATCTTCACGTGGCCTTGAATAAAACAAATGTTCATCTCCTCACTGCTTCATTTGTAGCCACATTTGGGGTCAGCAAGTTCCCACCAACAGGCTGGTGCAGAACATCCAATGGCAGGAGGTCCTTGGTATGCATTGGTACACGTACATCAGCCTATCGGTACACGTTTGGTCAAAACTCCAATTACCCCTGAAGTTTCTGGTAAACCTGCTCTAGTTATAGCCACAGAAAGCCAGAAGTCCCAACAGAATGCCATTAGAGAGGTGTATGAATAGGACAGGTTTGGAGGGATATGAACCAAACATGGGCAGGTGATACTAGTGTAGCTACGACATGTTGGCCAGTGTGGGCAAGTTGGGCCGAAGGGCCTGTCTCCACACTGTATTACTCGATGACTCTACGAGAGCTGGTATTGATGATTGTTGGGATAGACAGTTACTAACAAACAGGAGCACTGCAACAATCCTTCGGGATAAACACTTGGATTATTCTATTAATCACTGCATTTCCACAATGCAGCACTCCCTTCAGTAAGTAACAAGCTTAAGCTAAACAAGATTGAAACATATCCTGAGATCGGCATTGTACCTAAGTAGGGTCTGTCTTTCGTGCACAGTTGAGATGTGAACTCATTTACTAGAAGTGTGCTTATTCCGGCATTAAAAATTGTAGCAAAGGCATATTCACATGAACATGTCCCGGTGATTATTGTTAAGTATTTGAAATTAAAGACGTGATGTTGAATGTGTTATATGTCTTTTGAAAGAACTGTAAATATTGTTGAATTGTTTGTATTTTGCAGCTGTTTGGTTGTGGTTCTATTGCCCAGTCAGTGCTGAGCAGAGGAGTGAGTGGCAATATGTTGACCTCTTCTATTGGCTTTCCATTTGGAGTTACCATCGGTGTTTATGCAACAATAGGGGTGTCAGGTACGTGCAGATATGATTCTGAAAGTGGAAGATTTAAGAGATTTTAAATTTTGAACCAGAAAGTGAGTACCTGGTTTTAACTAACCCACGTTTTCTATTACATTATGGCACTAATGCTTCTTGGACTGTTAACTTTAGTAAAGGTAGCAGGGATATTTCTTCACTAGATAGACAAAAGTGCTGGAGAAACTCAGCGGGTGCAGCAGCATCTACGGAGCGAAGGAAATAGGCAACGTTTCGGGCCAAAATCCTTCTTCAGTCTGAAGACTTTTGTCTACCTTCGATTTTCCAGCATCTTCAGTTCCTTCTTAAACATATTTCTTCACTATTTAAACCCAGCTTTGAGAACACAGGACTGCATAATCCTTCAACTGCAAGTAGATCCAGGAAACATACTGTCCCTGGCCAGTCAACATACTGTCCCTGGTCAGGCAACTCTTCATAGGTTTCAATTAATAAACAATGAGACTCAAACAATCTTTAATATTTTAATCATAAAATAAGATGTGAATCTCGATTAGCTCTTTGGAATCTTTAAGTAATTCCAAATTGAATCTGCATTTGTAATATTAATTTTTAAACGTTTTATGCAATCTGAATGTAAAGTTTTAAAAAAAATTACAGATGTTCAAAGTCCAAAATCAGAACAGAAAATGCAGGAAAAAATTGGAAGTAGAGGCAGCGTCTGTGGAACGTTAACTGTTTCAGGTCAAAGATCTGATGAAGCAATTTGTAATTCAACTTCTGATCAAAGTGCCATTTTCATCATCATAGTTGCTCATGTGCTGCTTTGAAGAGTACTCTTATACTTTTCCTTGTGAGAGTTTGTTAAGTTGCAGTTACCAGGAGAGCAACACTATATTGTACTCTCTGCAAGACATCTTGTACCTCTGTACACTTGGTGTGTAAAGTTCGCTTCAAAGCAAAATGCAGCACGATGGTTTGATATTCATTCCATTCTCAACATATTCCAGCTTAAGATAGACACAAAAATCTGGAGTAACTCAGTGGGACAGGCAGCATCTCTTGGGAGAAGGAATGGATGGCGTTTCAGGTTGCGACCCTTCTTCAGAAGAAGAGTCTCAACCCGAGACATCACTTCTCTCCAGAGATGCTACCTGTCCCGCTAAGTTAGTCTAGCTTTTTGTGTCTATCTTTGGTTGAAACCAGCATCTGCAGTTCCTTCCTAAACATAGTCTATCCTAAACCTAATTCAACAGGCTGAGAGGTCCAGTTCTTTGCAACTATGTTCCTATCCATACTAACAAAATTCATAAAAGAAACACACAATTTATCATCTAAAATATACTTCATGGGTAGAGTACCATGCTATATCAATTGTCTATTGCTTGAAGCATGGAGTAGCAATGATGTCTCCTTTCTATTGTTGTGTCCAGCAGTAAAGTCAAGAGAATGGCAGAGCAGGGAGTTAAGGAGTTTGGGGGTGGGCTGGAAGCACGAAGGGCGATGTTGCGGCCATTGTTTGAATATTGGTGAAGGGAAGCCCAAGAATGGACACAAGTAAATCGACTCTCATTGCTGGACTTCAAACTTGGTGCAATGGGATCAGATCATGTTGCCCTGGGAGTGCCCAACAGTGGATGAGCCCTGGGACAACATGGACCACGTTCCCCTGTAATGGACCAAATGGAGAATGACCCTGTGTGGCGTCAGCCTTGTTATGGTGACTCATGACAAAATATATTTGGACATATTTTCAGACTGGTGCAAAACTACTCAGAAATATTCCTTTCTGTATTTCACCCTTGAAGAATCAGATTTCCTAATTGTTAAACACTGAAGAAGATAGCTATATGCTATCAAATGACCAGATAGTAATATTTCCCATCAGAAATGTATCAGTTATAAATCTCAACACTTCCACACCCATCAGATAAGTTATACAATGTAAAACCCACAAAAATTATCACTAATTAGTCACCTATCATGTATATAAATACTCTTGCAGAGGCTGGATGCCGTAATAGCTTGGCTCTGTGTTCATTTACCTCTGGAATTTATATTCTACCTTTGAAGGTGGGATGAAAGTCTCTTCAGTCTATTGGTTAGAAGGCTCTTAAATGTTTACTGATCTTTATATATCCATCGATATAAGCAGCAGATATCAATCACCCGAGTCAAAAATACATTTTATTGCTTAATAATTTAAAAATAACAAACGTTCTGTGTTATCAGACTTTAGTTGATGCCTTTTCTATGTAAAATATTTTTTTCATAACTTTTGTGTTACATGAATGTAGGTCTTTGTTCTCTTGCTTTCCTTCACCAGAGCAAGTTTACCATTGATTTCTGACTTCGCCCCATGCCTGGGAATTAACTAGCCAAAAGATTAACTTATCTATCTGACCTGATCCCTTTAGAAATATTTTCAAACATTCCTCTTTCAGGAATCTTCAGTCCTTGCAGAATGAATGTTTAATGGGAGCTCCTGGGATGAGCGAACAATTCTGCTGTTGTTTCTGTCTGTCCTGAGCAACAGCATTAAAGTACAGCCGCAATCTTATACATTCTGCAACTGCCTGAGGTTATGGACTTAAAAACAAAACCTGTGCAAGCTCTCTTTGTTCATGAAACCTAAAAATCAACGGTATTTCTCTTCCCAAATCCATTTGGTGTAAACATTTCCCCCTAGTTCCATGGGTTCTGAGGTGGCTGTTGACACCAATGCAAGAACTGTTGTCTGAGGTAAGGTACGGTATGGGGGTAGATCATTTGTAAGATTTCGTGTCTCTTCCACTATGTACACAGGACAACCTGGTGCTGCTAATGCATGGGTTCAAGGTTCTCAATAAGACCTTGGAAGCTCCTTTGCCATTTTTTAGCAGCCACAGACCAGGGAATGCCAGCAGTTAGCAGGGATGTCTTCAAGGCTGTCTTTGGGCACAACCCTGAATCTTTTCCCTGATCCACATATTATCAAGTTTGGACAAGGGAATTGAATGTTGGACATTCAAACAATGTGGCCTGCCCAACATAGTCCCTCGATATCAGTGATACTTGTCCGGGAGCGGACACTGATATTGGGTTGTTTATCCTTGAATTTGAAAGCTTTTGCGGGGACAATGTTAATGCTACTTTCCAGTACCATGAGATGGTGCTTAAGTTAGTCCAAGTCTCAGATAGAGGAGGATAGCTGGTGGCCCATGTCTCAAGCATGGTCTAAGACCTGGATCTTTAAATACCTTTTTCTCAATTGACCAAATGCTGCACCAGCTCTACTGACTCATTGTTGATCTTTCATTATTCAACAGTATCTGGTAAATAGCCAGGATTTTGCCATAAATGCCAAGTGCCTTTTTTGATAATTTCTCCAAGATAATGCATTTAATCACGATCGAGTGCCTAAATCAGCCTTTCTTTGCTGTTTCGCTAAAAGGTCGTGCTATTTTCTCTAGATGTACCGTGATTACAATGACATTTTCTATGTTAACACGTTAATATTAATATTATTATTCACATGTTAACATAGTATAACTTACAAGAACATTTCCACCATGACGGTCGTTCATTTGTTCGTGCCTCTGCCCGCTGGTTCAGTCTTCTCCAAGATCTATTTAAGAAAGAACTGCAGATGCTGGAAAAATCAAAGGTAGACAAAATATGCTGGAGAAACTCAGCAGGTGAGGCAGCATCTATGGAGAGAAGGAATAGGTGATGTTTCGGGTCGAGACCCTTCTTCAGACTGTTGTGGGGGGAAGGGGGGGAGAAAGAAAGGAAGAGGCGGAGACAGTAGGACAAGAAGAAGTGCTGGGAAGGGGGAGAGGAGGAGGGAGCAGACAAGGGCTATCTAAAATTAGAAGTCAATGTTGACACCGCTGGGGTGTGGACTACCCAAGCAAAATACCCAAGCTTGTCTCCTCTCTACATTTACTGTTGGCTGCAGTCGCAAATCTGAGTTTGAGTGATCTGTGCAAGGCATTCATTGATGCTGGAATTCCACTGTGGAAATTGGAAAACAAAACTCTGAGGTTTTTTAGAGAAATACACAGAGGAGCATATACTAAGCGAGTCATCATTACGGAAAAATCATGTTGACAGCAACTTCGACATTGTTATGCAGAAAATTAGAGATGACGTTGCATGTAACAAAATATGGATCTCAATAGACGAGACAAACGATGCTATGGGGGATATATTGCTAATGTGGTCATCGGTACACTGGTGGCAGGCCAACCATCAAAGGGGTATTTGTTGACATTGGAAGTATTGGAGGTCAAACAGCTCAACTATTGCTCAGTTGTTTACATCTTCACTTGCTGTACTTTGGCCAGAAGGTCTAAAACAGGAGAATGTTCTTCTATTTATGACTGATGCAGCTCCCTACATGAAAAAAGCTGCTTGTGCCCTTAAAGTTTTATTCTCCAAAATGTTGCGTTTGACATGCTTAGCTCAAGGACTTCATAGAATTGCCAAGCACATACGTAGCTTGTTTCCAAATGTCAATCGCCTCGTTTCCAATGTGAAGAAAATCTTCCTCAAAGCACCATCATGTGTGCAGTTGTTCAAGGAAATGGCTCCCCAGATTCCGCTACCTCATCAGCCTGTTTTGACTAGGTGGGGCACATGGCTCTCTGCTGTACTCCACTATGCTGCACATTTTGAAAAGATAAAATAAATCTCCAACTGTTTTGAAGAAGAAGGATCTGCTGCAGTCGGGATCGTCAGTGAAATCATCAGAAAAAGTCCCTCCACCGCGATCTTGTGTTTATTGCTTCCAATTTTGCAAACTTCCCATAAATTATCACTTCCCTTGAGCAACATGGCAAAACGTTAGTGAATAACTTGCAGGTTTTCAACAAAGTAACTAACGATATTCGTAAAATTCCTGGCGATATAGGTAAGGACATACAAGGAAAATGTGAGGGAATGATTTTAGTGAACAAAGATCTTGAAGAAATACAAAACATAGCTAAAGTTCTCAAAAGCAGTTGTATTGCACAAGATATCGACATGAATATACAAGATGCATTTATTTGTCACATGTACCAATTGGTCCAGTGAAATGTGTGGTCGCCATACAGCCATACGAATAATAAAGAGCACAGAACACGATAGTTTTTAAACATAGACATCCCCACAAAGCAGGATCAAAGTTTCCCACTGTGAGGGAAGGATCCAATATTCTCCAATTGTCCTCCTCTGTTGTCCTCCCATGGTTGGGGGGCTCCCGAACCCCCGCTGTCGCCACTACGGGCAGCCCGGTGTTCAGGCCCGCTCGCCGGGGTGATGCAAGTCCAACGTCGGGACTGGAGGACATCCTCCGCGGCTTGGACATCCAAAACGGCCACCTCCTACTGGAGTCCGTGGCTCCCGAAGTCCACAGGCTGTGCTGGGCGGAGACTCAACGTTGGCGACTCTCGGCAAAGGGCCCCAGGACAGCGCCAGCCGCGCTGGGAGCTCTACGAACCACAGCTCCGCGATGTTGAAGCAGCAGGCCCAGCACTCCGGAGCTTCAACGGCGATCCAGGTAACGCATCGCCCGCTCCGCGATGTATCCAGCGCTGCGCCGCTGCTGCTGCAGAAGCTTTGGTTCGGTCCCCGGCCGCGCCAATCCAGGTGACGGGCTGTGAGGAGGGGGGTGAGGACGCGACTCAGTGACTAGTCGCATCCTCGCCAGGAAGTGACTGGGCAATGGTTTCCCCCTTACGCTACCCCCCTCCCCCACATAGAAAAGCTAGAGAAACTAAAGAAACATACTTTTAAAACAAACTAAAAATTAACAAAAGAGGGAAAAACAAACAGACTGTAGGCAGAGGGTGCCTTCAGTGTGGCGCCCTGCATATAGAGTCTGTAGCTTGTTTTGGGTATGCACCAGTGACCTCAGCTGGTGACCAATAATTTTTTCACAACTGAAGCATATTCTGTCTGACAGACGGCATAGTTTAACACCAGATAATTTGAAAATAATGCTTGTAATTATGTGTGACCAGGCAACTTTGGTCATTTAATGTAGCCTTTTTTTGTCAATAAATGCCTTTTTCGTGCCTATTTTGTAATTTTATTAAACCTTTTTGCTTGCCTATTTCAGTTTTTTAGTGCCTAAATATCCTGGCTCTACTGATAAATGTCCTCTATAAAAAAGCACCTTCTGTGCATCATCCACTCTTGAGTGCAATGCAGCATAAACGGATGAACGTATTAAGTAGAAATTATGGCAATGTATGGTCCTTAATGGATTGATAATGATTCTGCAACATTACACTAGATATATACTTCCATTTAGCGGCTCAGTTCTGCACTTGGGGCAATGCATTCTAATTGTGTTGCATATAAACCTGAGTGTTGCTTCTCCAAGAAAGAAAAAAGGATACCAGCCCAAAATTTGCCAGTGTAGCACCTGTTGTTTTGGCACTTTGAGTGTTGAATTAGTTCCAATACGATGGACAATGTCCATGGGCTTATTTGTATCATAAACGCACCAGCTGCACTGGGAAGTAAGTGAGTACATTCTGTGTTACTTCCCGTCTCAGAAGCCTGGTGCAGACTGAGCCTGTTTTCACTCAACGTGCAACTTTAAAGTGAAGCCGCCACACTCAGTTTGAGTTCAATACCATGGCTGGATCATATGTTAGGGATGATCTAACATCAACCTAGGGAGATCGAATGTGGAACAAGGAGGTAGATGCTCCCTCAGTACTGTTTAAATGGGTCACCATCACCTGCAGGTCTGTTGCTTGCGGCTATCAGTTGGCTGTTGCTTTGATTGAAGGATGGTTTCCAGACTTGTCCAAAACTGTTGAAGTCTGTGGTTGCCATTCATGGCTTTGACTTTCCAATAATTGGTTGGAAATAGGTGTATTATTAGGGAGGAGGGTGTGGCAGAAAGAACGATCAGATCATTCACCTGTACAAGATAAGCAGCCAGATGAGGCAGGAGGGAAAGCAGGGACAGGGTGCTCGGCACAACCCATGCCTCAACGTGAAGCTCAAACCTTGCGGAGGAACACGAGTCAGTCACCTGTGCTTTGGGAAGGACATTCCACATGAAATATACTACAAGGGGCACATCACCTGTGATTGGAGTGGTCACTCTCCAAGCTGGGGAATTAGAGGTATCTGTATTATAGAACATACCAGAGTATAGAAAGAAGCCTTTTGGCCCACAGTGTTCATGCTGAACACAATGCCAAATTACACGAATCTCCTCTGCCTGCACGCGATCCATATCTCTCCATTCCTTGCTTATCCATGCGTATATCCAAAAGCCTCTTAAATGCCAGATCACAAAGAACACATCGCAGGCTATATTACAGTGATCAGCAACGATCTCTATTCCCAGAGAACTGTATGCATTTGATCCAATTCTGTCTTGCCAACGTAGCAGGCAGAGCAAGCACACAAATTTGCAAAGAGTGTAGGCGTGACCATAATACAGGGCATTTCTGAATGCACATCACTTGGTGGGCATCGCATGCCAACACCAAGATGTATCGAAACTGGAAGGGGTTCCATCCCCTTGGTGCCGCCTCTTGCGGGAGCACAATTAGTGCCACATGCAGGTCAGTGCTCAGTAACTGAACTTTGAAAACTACAGATTCTGAAAATCTGAAATAAAAAGACAAAAGCATTGGAAGCACTGAGCACCTGATACATGTTTCCAGCATTTCCTGTATTTAGATCAGTCCCAGTGACAGGGCAGCAGTCAAAGTGCTTCCGTTCTGTAGTTGATCAATCTTTAATCAGCATTGCATACAAAACGTGCCTGCAATGGTCTTCAGTGCAATGACCTCGCCCTCTCTCTATCTTGCACACACATATGGGCAACCTACATGCAAGAATTGCCACCATGCCACCGTGAACTTGGTTCAACCCATTGCATTGTACATACGAATGTTCTGCTCAGATTACACTGGAGCTGCGCTCAGTGTGCAGAAAAATACTCGGTTTCAAGATGTTCTGACTATGTTGCCCAGCATTGCCTTGCTGGTTGGACACAGTGAGCAGCTCCAGAGGAGAAATTCATGGCCTGGAGACAACTTCGACAGTCTCTTGGAGACACAAGAGACTGCATGTGCTGGAATCTGGAGCAAAAGACTCAACAGGTCAGGCAGCATCTGTAGGGGGAAATAGACAGTTGACCTTCCAGTTCGGGACCCTTCAACTGGACTCAAACATTAACCAGTTCATTCCTGATGCTGAGATGCCGGGTCTCAAGCCGAAACGCCGCCCCAACCCATTGGCCACCACAGATGCTGCTCGACCCACTGAATTCTCCTAGCAGTTTTTTTTTACCAATGCATTCCCACAGATATTGTCATCTGGCTGCCTTGGCCGTTTTTGAGTGGAAAACAAAGTGCTGGAGGATTAGGCAGCATCTCCAGTGGGAAATATGCAATTTATGTTTTGGGTTGGGAACCTTTTGCAGAATGATGGAGTGTGGGGGGGGGGGGGGGGGTTTGGAGAGAGATGGTCAAACCCTTTACGTCATGTCTTCCGAATTACATAATTTTTTCCAAAAAAATGAAATGCAAGTACATAAAAGCAGGGATGGAGAGATTGGCTTTGCACTGTCATACTCTAACAACCAGAACACAACATTATGTCCCTCTCCTAAATTCTGTATGGGGCCTTGTAATACTATATCAATTACAAAATCGCTAACAAATGATGAACTCTGATCTTTGGAAATTATTGCATATAATTGACAAGAGCATAAAGACTTTGCTTTATGGAGATTATCAGAGCTTATCAGAGAAAGTTGTACACCAGTAAGCATTTCTAGTCCTTCTAAAAAACATTTCTAAAAATAAATCCATTTAATTCCAAGGACATTAATCCATGTTTCTGAGTCTTTGTCATAGATTACATGGAGCCATCAATTGGCCATGAAACAAAGTGCCAGATGACTGAAATCCAGTTTATATTGTATTAAATAATGACTGAAATATTCCCACTATATGTATAACTGCTGATCAATGTCTCTGGGATATTACCCTTCAACATCTGGAGTTGTATATTATGGACAAGGGATTTTCAGCAGGTGGTGGTCTTTAACCTGTGTGTGTGTGTGGGGGGGGGGGGGGGGGGGGTGATTTCCTGTAAGGGCTTTCATTATCCATTAGCAGGTGGTGGGACTAAATCAGATGTCCCATAACAACAGAAAAGGGCAGGTGATGCACAATTAATTGGTGTCTTATTAACCAGATGTAATCAGCACACCAGTGCCATGTTGCCTACACCTTGCTGGTTCAGTGTCCTCAGAGCACCCACTACACCTGTGAGTGAGCCACTCACTCCCTCACTAGAGTGACCATTTCATGTGTAGCCAGAAACAGTTCAAGTCAGAAGGTTTGCTGGCCCTGCACCGTGGTTGAGCCAGCCAGCCTGCATGTCTTAATGTGACTTAAAGAGAAAGGATTCTGTTGCCTCGGCAGATAATGGAAGTTAGGGAGGACTGCAATGTGCTTTGTCCCAGCCACTGCACCACCGGCCACTTACACTGCCATTCTTCATCAACTAGCAGAAGGGTTGTTTCTAAGCCTTGATTCATTGCTTTTACCAAAATTCAGTACAATCCATTACTGTAAAGGTTTCTTACCTTGAATGTATATACAAGCTAGACTAAGTGGGACCCATTGGTTCCCAGCTTCACATGGGAGGGCTGTTCCCCCAACGCAATATTCCACCTCTCTACCAATTCCGCTATTGCTGGCCAGTGGGGAGGGGGGCTTTCTGGAGCACTAGTATGGGTGTGGTGGGCCGAAGGGACTGGTTTCCAGACTAAATAAAACCATATAAAACCACATAACGGGCACTCACAGTTCAGTAGACATCAGTGTTGTGTAGATTCTCAGCTCAGACTGAGAGTCGTGGCCTCTTCCTCACCATCGTGCAGCAACTGAGCCACAGCCAGACTTCTGGGTTTTATAGTCCCTCCCCCCCCCCCCCCCAAGGGGCGTGGCCTTCTTCATGGTGATTGACAGAAGAGAGAATCTCAAGATTTTTTAAACACTAATAACTCTTTTATTTTTCATCGATGGGAAAAATCCTCGGGGCCTGATCATCAGAGGAGGACTCTGATTAAGATGGCCAAAAAATCACAGCCACATATGGTCGCATTTTTTCTAAAATCAAACAACAAAGCAAACAGGAAGAGGTCAAGATGAGACTTTTAATTATATAGAAGTGGCAAATAAGCAGGTTCTGTGATATTCATCTCCTGTTGACAATCGATGTGTGGTGATCTTTAACTATGACAAGTCTCATGAGGTTAAGATTTAACCCTGTATGTCAGAGGTACATAAGTTCGTACGTTTTAGGAGCATAATTAGGCTATTCGGCCCGTCAAGTCTACTCTGCCATTCAATCATGGCTGTTCTATCTTTCCCTCTCAACATTCTCCTGCCTTCCCATAACCCCTGACACCTTTGCTAATCAAGGGTCTGTCAGTCTCTGCCTTAAAATCATTCATTGACTTGTCCTCCACAGCGGTCTGTAACTCCTTCGATTTCTGTTTGTTTGATATGAGATCAGCCACGTGCAAAAGCATAAACGTTCTGGTTCATGTTACCCTGCGTGTCCCCTTAGTCCATCTGCTGCAATTTATAATTGCTCTACTATATTTAAGAGAAGGGCAAAAGAAGCCACAGGGAACCGAGAGAAGAAACTGTGTGACTATCACAAGTCATCACAAGACTTTTCAGAGCTCCCACAACGGCAACTTCTCCCGCCCGAGTTGCGGGGTTGAAGACGACCCGGAGCTGGGCCTTACAGAACTTTAAGAGTTTTGATTAGTTTTCTGCAAACAACAAACCTTAATCCTTTCATTGAGATTATCGGTGACTGGGCAGAACATGTATCTTAAATCCCAAGAATTTAAATTAATGTTCATTTTAAAAATATTAAATTGCAAACTGATGTGTTCATCCAGATGGTCTCTTACATGAACAGAAGTCTAACGCCATAGACGATACTCACTTATCCTATTAGCTGCAGTTATTTTGTACATTAGTAATTGGGTCTCATGTTTAGAAAATGTATTATGTGCTATTTTAAGAAATCCTCAGTGAAGCAGCATCTATATGAGAGGAATCCATTATTAGCTACAATGCTAAGATGTTCAGTGATGTTCAGATCACTACCATATATCTATGTGGCCTTCCAGACAGTGTATATAACTCGGAGGACCCAGGCTTGGAACTACTGAGATGCTGACTAGGACTTAGTTCAAATGTTATGGAGTTTCTGAACTTGCTTTAATCTTTTTTTTTTGTTGTAAAGTAATCTGTTTTGTTTTAAAGATTAAGTGCCATGTTTTAGTTTTTCTGGTGTGAGCCATTTGGATTTGGAGGACACTTAGTCCTGGCCATTTGTAAAATTTGAGCCTTTATCCTGCATGGCCACCCAGTCCATTAGCAGCATAAGGTGGGACAACTGGCTGCAAATGGGAGAGGAAAGAAATGGGAGAAGAAAGCATTATGGTAGTAGCCCCATTGCTGGAAACACGGCCACACTTTGGCCTCCTCTGCCTGTATGCAAGACCATCTGCCTTCCAGACTTGTTACAGAAATGTACTAACGCCCTTTAATAAAGAAGCTTCGTTCGTGCCTTTCTTTTCCCCAACCCTTCATTTCACTTACGTCCACATTCTGGGAATGCTTTTTCAAATTGAAGTAAGACCATTATATATTTCCTGGGATCAACAATTCCATGTGGTTTTATTTACACCATATTGTAAGGGCATATAGTGGATTTGTCAAAACCATACACTTTGGCAAGGGGCTTTTTTTCCGTTTAATATAATTTTCAACAACGGGACAAGACTTATTTAATAAATTATATTCACCCACTAAAGCATGTGGAGATTATTGTCTTGTTTCCACATTTATAATGAAAATATTGGAATTGGAAACATTGTATTGGAAGATCTACATAATTTTCCTCTGCCTATACAATATTATGTTAATCTGAATCCTGGTTTTAACCAGTATCAATTCTATCTCTCAGAGAAATTTACCTTGTGATTGATGATCCTACAAATCCCAAGTCAGATTTCCAATTCAGATGTTGGCACTGCATAGAAAACATCTGATCATAAGACAATTTACATCAATTGAAAATGAGCCAAACCCAATTTTCGATTCAATTTCTAATTTCTCACTTGGTGGAGATAGAGCAAAGGTTTTCTAAAGACCAGGATTATCTTTTAACAATAATAGAAAATTGCACAGACTGTCGTCAGCTGTCTAAAGTTTCACCATTCCACAAGATTTACATTGAGAGCATTTCTCATCTAATTCTCAGATATTTCCTTGGAGACTGTTTGGCCCATAAAGTCGCTGCCAGGTCTCAAAACACACACGTCAGTCCCATCCCCCACTCATTCCCTTGCAATCTTCTCTGCCTCACCCATCCATCAGATGTATGTATGAATGATAAAATGTGCAATAGACCTGCAGGTTTGATTCAAAGAACCACATAATGCAATGGTCGCATGTGCATGTGCTGCAGCAGTTGGCAGGTAATGGGAAGGGCTGCGATGCTTATCCCAATACCAAATCTCGCAATGCAAAGAATTCTGTAACTCCACCACCAGGAGACAAATTTAAATTGCCTCCAAAATGCACAATTCCCAGACAGACTGGTGAGATCTACCTGAATCTGTTTCTTCTACCGAATGTGTCCCTCAACTGAGGTCTTTGCAGTTTGATTGAGTCTGATGCAGTATTATCAAAATATCAGAAGACATTTTACATCATTATCTGGATAAACTGGACAATGTCTGTAATATGTGCTTTTCTGACTGAATTAATTTTTAACAGAATGAAATGGTTATGAAAAATGCAATGCAATGGTCTTTGGATTAGAACAAATTGTATTGTTCTTATTAGAGATCAGCCATTCTGATGTTGCAACAGAAAAGTGACCTTTGCTGTGTTTCAGAATGTTTGTTGATGAGGAGTTTTGTTTGTGGTTTGATCAAACTATCACTTGCATTGATCTGTTGACAGTTTGCTGTGAGGACATGTTGCTGAAGGCCACTGTCCCTGTGGTTACTGACACTGATACTCAGTAAAGAGGGGCTGCCGAGCAAAATAGTAAAGCTCAGTTGTCAAGCACCGTTGTCTCATTGTAAAATGTGCCGCTCTGAAAACCACACGGAGCAAACACGGCCATGCCAAGCACCTGATGTTGAGTTTAGTTTAGTTTAGTTTAGAGATACAGCGTGGAAACAGGACCTGCAGCCCACCGAGTCTGTGTCGGCCAGCGGTCTCCATATACTAGCACTATCCTACACCCACTAGGGACAATTTACATTTATACCAAGCCAATTAGCCTACAAACCTGTACAACTTTGGAGTGTGTGGGGAAACCGGAACTACTGGAGAAAACCCACACGGTCACGTGGAGAGCGTGCAAACTCTGTACAGACAGCACCTGTAGTCAGCGTCGAACCCAGGTCTCTGGCGCTGCAAGGCAGCAACGTTACCGCTGGCCCACCGTGTCACCCATGATGTGATCGCTGGAGAGCTGCAGTGGAGGCATCAGCTTGACAACATGCTTAAGGTGATATTTTGTGTCGGGACGTCGAGTCTGAAGAAGGGTCCTGACCCGAAACCATCCTTTTTCGCCAGAGATGTTGACTGACCCGCTGAGTTACTCCAGCACTTTGTGTCTATCTTCAGTATAAACCAGCATCTGCAGTTCCTTTCTACACAGTATGCTGAAGGAATCTAGCCCTGTCCAAGTTGGAAGCCAGTGCTCCAGTGCTTGGATTATTAAATCTATGCATTTGGATCCAAATGCCACAGGCACAAATAAAATGGCAGAAGTGATTTTGGAACACATGCTGAAAGGAAGCCACCTTGAAGATGTGAAAAGCTGCAGACTTGTCCTCCTAGTTGTTCTCACCTTGAAGTGGGCCACACCAGGGGTCCCCATGTTCCACTGTGCTCCAGCCCTAAGCCATGATCACAATGAATGGCGGTGCTGGATCGAAGGGTTGAATGGCCTCCTCCTGCACCTATTTTCTATGTTTCTATGTTTCTATCGAAGCCCAAACCAAAGAGCTGTGGGCAGCACGATGGTGCAGTGGTAGAGTTGCAGTCTTACAGCGCCAGAGAGCCAGGGTTCGATCCTGACCATGGGTACTGTCTGTACAGAATTTAAGTACATTCCCCCCATGACCTGCATGGGTTTTCTCCGAGATCTTCAGTTTCCTCCCACACTCGATAGACGTGCAGGTTTGTAGGTTCATTTGGTTTTGATAAAAATTGCAAATTGTCCCTAATGTGTAGGATAGTGCTAAAGTGTGGGGATCACCGGTCACCATGGACTAGGTGGGCAAAGGGCCTGTCTCTGCGCTGTATCTCTAAACTAAACTAAACTATCCTGGGTGCAGCACGCAGCCAGTAACTCCTCACTGCCTGCTTTCACACAAGTCACATGCTAGCTCAGGAGATGTTTATTCAGCAAAGCTAGATGAAAAACAGACATTGCCCCATTCTGTGGAAACCACAGTTGAAGTTGGGAGGCCGGTGCAAAGCATGACTTTTCATTAATTGCAAACTTTCATATCAGATGCACCATGGATTGTGATCTAACCGGAAATCGTTTCATAGTGGAAGCTCGTGGCTTCATGAACTTTCCAAAGAGTTCGAGTAAAAACAAAGTCCGCACCTTGACGACTGAAACTCATGAAAAGTACACAGCAGCTTGCGGAATTGATTGAAATAAATTGTAAATGCAGAGGTGCTTATTTCAAAGATGTAGTTTACAATGGGTGTAAAAATAGTTTTCCATTCCTAGCAGCTTTAAATAAAAACTTTATGTGAGCTACATATGTACTGGCTTATCGCCTTGATTAAGTATGATCCAAGCAACGAGCATAGTTTTCACGTTGAAACTTAGATCAAGGTGAAGGTCCATTCCATAGTTCATACATTCATTAGTTGTTGTCTTCTGGGTTTTTCTCCTAAACATTGATATATTTCCCTCAGGAATGTGTGCGGTATGTACTTCATTCATTGTACAAGCTTCCTGATTTCTCAATCCTGAACCCCTGATGTTACTAGAATAAAAATAACTCTTTGTTCTGCATTTGTTTACAATTTCGCATGGCCAGAAGGCTCTTTCTCCTTTGATCCTTTGAAAAAGTACGATCCCCTGTAACATGTTTTCTCAATGCATTAGTTACCTTCACCTCTTTTGATGCATACTTTCAGGGATAATCTTTTTCCCGTCGACATCAGGCCCAATCTGTTGTCTACAGAAGGCCATGGCTACTAGGCCATCCAGGAAATCTATGTGCTCCGCATTGTCTGCACAACACATCTTTAAAAAACGTTATGGTATGTGGACATCACTGGCAAAGCCAGTATTTACTGCCCATCCCTAACTTCCCTTGAAAAACTGGTGGTAGCCACCTTCTTGAACCAAGACAGTTCTTCTGGTGAAGATGTTCCCAGCACACTGCTGAGTAGGGAGTCTCATGATTTAGAACCCGTGGAGATGAAGGGCTGTCGCCAAAAAAGTGCTGTATTTGTTCTCTAGCATGATGTTGTGCAGGGCCTGTCCCACCTTCACAACCTAATTCACGACCTTTTTTATTCGTGGACATTGTTCATCAGGCTAGAAAAAACGCCCCGACTTACTTGAAGCCTCGAGTACCTACGACTGGCATCACGGCCTGCTACGACCACCTATGACCTCCTACGACCTCGTGACGACCATGCTGCGAGTATGAGTCAAGGGCAAACTCAGCAGAGGTCGTGAAAGTGGGACAGGCCCTAATCTTTTCTTCCAAAACAAAGATGACACTTTTAGTTTATTTAGTTGAATATAGTTTAGAGATACAGCGTGGAAACAGGCCCTCAGCCCACCAAGTCCCCAACAACCAGCGATCCCCGCACATTAACGCTTTCCTACACACACTAGGGACAATATACACTTATTGTACACCAAGGCAATTAAATTACAAACCTGTACGTCTTTGGAGAGTGGGAGGAAACCGAGGATCTCGGAGGAAACCCACGCGGTCAGCACCCTTGGTTGGGATCGAACCCGGGTCTCGGGCCCTGCAGCCACTGGAAGGCAGCAACTCTACCCATGCGCCACTCTGCCGCCCTTTCTTGAAATGAATTCTTTACAAATTCTGTGGTAGAATTTCTACTTTGGACCTCATCATAAAATATGCTGTTTTCTAATGTGAAGTTGCCGTTCAAGTTTCTTTTGAAGGTTCTGGCTTATCAACAGAGAATTGCTCCGTAAAATCAAAAAGATAATTGCAGCTGCTGAAAATCCGAAATAAAATCAGAAAATGACAGCACCTGTAGAAAACAGAATCATATTTTAGGTTGAAGACCATTCCTTAGAAACAAGAAAAACCAGTCAGTTTTCAGTCACAGAGATTGTGGATGGATGGAACAAAGAGAATATCTCTAATACAGTGATGCCAGGTTTATCATAGGTTAATTTGGAGATTAAGTCATCTGTATCATTGGTTAACGAGGGAGGTAGAGATAGAGAACATGAATAAAGGAACAGAAAAGTTAAAACAAAAACATAAAGGAACACATAAAAAAACTTAATATCAGCTAGAATGGAGAGTTATAGATAACCAGCAGGTTAGGTCATGCAGATGGAGAGAAAAATACTGAGCTAACGAATGAATAGGAAGGAAGTGCAGATACTGGTTTATACCGAAGATAGACACGAAATGCTGGAGTAACTCAGCAGGTTAGGCAGCATCTCTGGAGAAAAGGAATAGGTGATGTTTCTGGTTGAGACCCTTCTTCAGATCAATGATCCGCGGATAAACTCTGATGCATGATGAGAAGGTGACATTGACAAGACAGACAACCTGATCTCATAGAGCCGAGCACTGGTTCCAGAAGGTGCAGCAGCCCAATAGAAAGATGAGGTGTTGTCCCTGAATCTTACGTTGAACCTTGGTATAACAGTGCAGAACCATGGATAGGACAGAGGGAAGGCAGGATGGACAATTGAAGAATCTTTCCTGAACCAGAACAACCATTATAGATTGTATAATTCTATTGTATAACCATAATGTAATGAGCACCTCTGCATTCGCAAATACTTGTCCATAAAAATGGAACTAGCAGTCATATTTTACTTCGGAGTCACGTGAGTGACCACGTGAAGAAGCCCCGCCTGGCGCTGGAACGGCATTACGTCGACGCTGACGGCAGAGCAAGAGCTGCAGAGGCAGCTCCTCGACAGCGGCAGGTACGGGCCCGCAGGTAAGTGCAGGGAAAAAACACTTTCAGGGTCTAAAAAACTCCGTGGCTGGTACTGAATACCAGAATTTAAAACGAATTTAAAAGTAAAAAATAAGTTGAAAAACAACGGAGTTTTAAAAATGAATGTCCTAAGGGGAGCGATCGGAACGGGAGATTACGGAGCCGGTTCCGATACCGGTGGCCGTCAAAATTTGCAGGAAAAAAAAACAAAACAACAATATTTTATAAGAAATTGGAAGTCTGTGTATACAGTAAAATTATTTGTCATATTAGATATATGTGAGTTCTTGTGAATTGCATTTTTTCTGAGTATCTAATTGATAGAGCCAATAATAGGGCTCAGAGTGTTTTCGTCCTATTTACGGACAATATACTAACCAAGAAGTTATCAGGTTCATTCGTAAAATCCCGATATGAAAAGGGATATATATGTAGAAATAAATATGTATATATATGTATATGTGTATATATAATCTGTCCAAAATTGCAATACATAAGTCTGGAGATGAATATAGTCCTGGATTGCCTTAGGCAATGGACTCCAGTTCTATCAATGATTCAAAAAAGTTAACATTGAAAGTAATAATGCTGATGACTTTAGTATCAAGATAAGAGTGCAAATATTGTAAATATTACGTTATAATTATATGTGGATACAGATTACATTATCATATATGTTTATGAATTTACGGAATTGTTTGTCAGATCACACTACACAGTATTTCTCAGTATTTGATATATTTGTTAATATACATTAATATATATATATATATATATATATATAAAGGAAATGGGTGGTGACTCTATGGAATGTATTGCCACGTAAAGCTGTGGAAGCCAAATCAATTAATATTTTTATGGCAGAAATAGATAGATTCTTGATTAGTACAGGTGTGAGGGGTTACTGGGAGAAGGCAGGAGAATGGGGTTGGGAGGGAGAGATAGATCAGCCATGATTGAATGACGCGGTAGACTTAATGGGCCGAATGGCCTAATTCTTCTCCTATCACTTATGAACTACATTTTACAAATGTGCTTAGTAATATCCCGTTGTCTAATATTTAGTATAATATTAATCCCCACTAATATCACAGGAAATGTGCAAACGCAGCAGAAACTGTCCGCACTCACCATTCTGTGCTGAGGTCAGTTTGTTGACACAGGTAGATTAAACCAGCGTTAAATATTGTGTAAGATTGGTGTCATTTGTTTACATTTCTGTCATTTTTGTGTAATTTTTAATTGCTTTTGTGAAGCATAAACTAGTGAAAACATTTAATCTATGTGTTTGAGTTCAGCCTTCTGGTGATTGTAAATCCTAGAACATGTTAAACACCATCATTCAGTGCTAAAGTTCAATTCTCTTCACATAATGTGGGTTATTTAGATGTTGAAGGTAGATATATAATAATTACAGGTGAATTATATTCTAAAAAAGTAATCCTTATGAATATATACGGTCCTAATTTTGATAATCCATTATTCTTCAAAAAAATATTTAACAATATCCCTATATCCACTCAACATAATCTAATAATTGGAGGTGAGTTTAATTGTACCTTAGATAATTATTTAGATAGATCATCAATGAAAAGGAAAACCACTTCTAAGTCAAGTACACTTATAAATTATTTTATTAACACAGCAAACGTTAAGGATATCTGGAGAACAGATAACCCATCTGGTCGAGAATATTCATTCTTTTCCCCTGTATTTGGAACCTACTCAAGGATAGACTGTTTTTTTAATAGATTCAAAACTAATCCCATTTACATATGACTCAAAATATCATAATATTATTATCTCGGATCACGCTCCATTAACATTTAAGATAAAATTAAAAGACATAACTATTAAAACCTCTAACTGGAGACTCAACCCCCAAATATTAAATGATAGAGCTTGTTATGATTACTTGGTAAAACAGATTAAATTATTTTTTGAAACTAATGACAAACCTGGAATTTCATCATCACTGCTTTGGGATACATTTAAAGCATTTATGCGTGGTGCGATAATATCAGCACACGCATACTTTAATAAGGAAAATCGAAAGATTCAACAAAAGTTGGAAAATGAACTAAAACAATTAGATATTGAAAATGCAATATCCCCTTCTAAGGGGCTAAGTAATAAAATTGCATCATTAAAATATAAGCTAAATAAAATATACTCAAATCAGATTATTAAACGTTTTCAACAGACTAAACAAGTACACTTTGAATTTGGGATAAACCACAAAAATTACTGGCACGCCAGCTTAGAAAATTAGATGAGGAGAAAATGATACATAAAATTAGATCTGTACAAGGAGAAATATTGAATTTACCAAAAGATATCAATGATACATTTTTACAATATTATCAAAATCTTTACTCATCTAAACTAGCAGGACAATCAAATGGAATGGAAACATTCCTACTTTGAATGTCATATTAACAGTTTAGATCAGGAAGGTAGAGACTTGTTAAATGCTGATATATCAGTAAAAGATATTGAAGAATCAATTGGATCATTAAATAACGGAAAAGCCGCAGGCCCTGATGGCTTAAGTGTTGAATTTTATAAGAAGTTTTATGATCTGATCTCTCCACGCTTACATACAATATATAAATATGCTTATGAACAAGGAAAGTTACCAGAATCATTAAATGAATCTACAATTACACTTATCCCTAAAGCTGATAAAGATTTGGAAGACCCTGGATCATACAGAGCAATAGCTCTTTTAAATACTGATCAAAAAATACTAATTAAAATTTTATCTCGGAGGCTGTTTAGTGCTTAATAAATTAATACATCATGACCAAACAGGTTTTGTTCCAAAACGCTATTCATCCTATAATCTGAGACGTCTATTCAATGTCATGTACTCAAAAAGAGTGAATGATATTGAACTAGCTGTCATATCCTTAGATACTGAAAAAGCATTTGACCAGGAATGGCCATATTTATTTAAAATAATGCAGAAATTTCAACTGGGGGATAGATTTTCCAAATGGGTAAAAATCATATACTCGAATCCAACTGCAAGAATATTAACAAATCAAATGTTATCAGCAAAATTTAATCTCTTTAGGGGTTGTAGACAAGGATGCCCGTTATCACCATTACTATTTGCTCTGGTAATAGAACCATTAGCCGAAAAGATTAGATCAGAACCAGAAATATATGGATATAATACCAAAACTACAACGAATAAAATATCTCTATACGCAGATGACATCTTAATTAATATTACAAAACCGGAGATTAGTATTCCCAATCTATTTAATGTTATAACTAAGTTTAGTACATTTTCTGGGTATAGAATTAATTGGAATAAAAGTGCAATTATGCCTATAACTGGAATAAAATTAAATATATTAGAACAATTCCCACTTAAAATAGTCACGGACAAACTCAAATATCTAGGAATTAATGTATCTAAGTCCTATAACTGACTATTTAAATATAATTACCATCAATTATTAAATAAACTAAACAAAAATATTTTATATTGGAAAACACTACCTATATCAATGATCGGTAGAATAAATGCGATAAAAATGATTTTTTTGCCACAATTGTTATATTTATTTCAAGCCATCCCTTTATATCTCCCTAAAATGTTAAAAAAAAAATAGATACTGGTTAATAGTTTTATTTGGGACTATAAAAATCATCGAATAAGTAAAACACATCTATGTAAATCTAAAATAAATAGTGAACTAGCACTACCAAATTTCTTATATTATTTCTGGGCAGTTCAGATTAAGAATATGAATTTTTGGTTGGTAAATTTAGATCATGAACCAAGCTGGCTAAAGATGGAAAAGGAAGACTGTTTGCCTTTTGATGTAGGTTCGATTCTTTTTGCACCAAGGGAAGTACAAAAAAAAATGTATGGTGATAACCCTATAATTCATAGCTATAGACGTATTTGGAAACAAATAGTTAAGACCCTACATATGGATAATTTGTCACTTTGTTTGCCAATTATGAATAATCCCTTGTTTAGGCCCTCTGTATTGGACAAGGGGTTTAGACATTGGAATGATTTAGGAATTAAAAGGATAGAACACCTTTACAAGAAAGGAACATTTCTTTCATTTCAAGAGTTACAGGATATCTATGGATTGCAGTCAAATAACACATTTAGGTATTTACAAATTAGAAACTATATTAAGTCAAATACTCAAGACTATAAAAATAGAAAACCAGGATTATTAGATGAATTGTTTAATAAACACCCAAATACAGAAAAATTAATGGCGTATATATACAATACTATTTTGGATAGGGAATCCCAACTTCGGAAATATATCGACAAACATGGGAAAATGAAATAGGTTTATCTATAACGAAGGAAATTTGGGAAGAAAGCCTACAATGTATACATCGTTGCTCATTAAATGCTAGACATATATTGATACAATTTAAGGTATTACGCAGATTACATTATTCAAAAACGAAATTAAATAGAATTTATCCTAACATTTCTCCTATTTGTGATAAATGTCAGAACTTGGAAGCTAATTTAACGCATAGTTTTGTAACATGTATAAAACTCAATTATTATTGGACAGACATCTTTAGAGTTATCTCTGAAGTTCTTAAAATTAAACTGAACCCAGATCCAAAATTAATAATATTAGGAGTTCTGGATTCAAATTTAATATTAACAGTAAACCAAAGAAATTTCTGGGATTACTGTTTGATAACAGGGAAAAAAATTAATATTGAAATTTTGGAAGGGAACATTATCCCCCACAATTAAAATGTGGACAGTGGAAATGTTGGAGATGTTGCATTTGGAAAGAATCAGATTTGTCCTAATGGACAAATACAAACTCTTTGAACAGATATGGTCTCCATATACAGAATATTTGAAGGGATAGCTGTTCTTGGCATCACAACTCAATGGGTACCCGACAGGATTAGATGAAAATAACTCTGGGTTTTTTTTGGATTTGTATATCTATTGATATCACTATTTGAAATTGTGTTATTCACTATTAAGATGTATACTATAATCTCTTTTTTTAATATATATTTTATATATAATACTTTGTTTTAATTAAATATATATAACAAGAATATATACATATATATTTTTTCTCTCTTCTCTTTCTCTCTCTATATAATCAAAATTATTATTTAATCACTATTCTTATTGATTAAAATCTATTCTTTTCTTTTTCTACTTTCTAAAAAAATTGAAGTTTATAAGAATTATTCGTAACATTCGTAAACTTATTGAAATAAGTTGGTTGTGTATTTGAAAAGTTGTTATACCGTTGTTATGATGGATTACTTCTAATAAAAATATTATTACATAATGTGGGTTATTTAGTTTAGTTTAGTTTAGTTTAGAGATACAGCGCGGAAACAGGCCCTTCAGTCCACTGAGTCCGCAACGACCAGCGATCCCCGCACATTAACCTATCCTACGCACACTGGGGACAATTCATATTTACCACCAAGCCAATCAGCCTACAAACCAGTACGTCTTTGGAGAGTGGGAGGAAACTGAAGATCTCTGAGAAAACCCTCGTGGTCACGGGGAGAACATACAAACTCCGTACAGACAGCGCCCGTAGTCGGGATTGAACCCGGGTCTCCGACGCTGTAAGTGCTGTAAGGCAGCAACTTTACCACTGCGCCACCATGTTGCCCACTGCTATCTGATCCAGATATGAGTTTTTTACATAGCAGGTCACCGGACAATGTGTTTACCATCTGCAACACTGAGCTTCTTGGATAGTCCCGGTTTAATTTGGTTGATTGAAGCTAGCAATGAAACGGTATTTCTTAATGTGTTTCATGACCCTAGTTCCAGAACCATTTCCCAGCTTGCTCAATGTGATCTCTCTTTGCAGTTTGCAGTAACCAATCATTCACTTCACATAAAAAAAAATTGGGTTCACATCACTTAAAGTTAATCTGCACTGTTTAAAGTTCCATTTCACTGCATTAAGCTACCCCTGCACCTATTAAGTCTGAGGAAGGGTCTCGATCCGAAATGTCACCCATTTCCTCTATCCGGAGATGCTGCCTATCCCGCTGAGTTCCTTCAGCATTTTGTGTCTATCTTAGTCTAGATTAGTCTATCTTAGTCTAGATTAGATTAGAGAAACAGGTTCTCTGGCCCACCATGTCCGTGGCGGCCACGATCACCTGCACCTGTACACTAGTCCTATCTTACACACCAGGGACAATTTACGCAAGCTAATTCATCTTTGGCTTTGAGAAAGACCAAGAGGGCAGTGCAGGTCAAAACGTATAATTACTTGACTGCTTCACAGCCATAAACTCCGATACTGAGGAGGCACAAACATAGTAAATACCGTGGAGGCAGGATCCACACACAGGAAGAGACGCCCGAGCGGGAGTGGGGGAGCATTTACTTTTGTTGCCCCTTATCAGAGGGTAAGACTTAAGTTTGTGGTGCCACGCAGGGCTTTGATGGGAAAGTCAGCGAGTCAGCCGACAGTGGCAGGTTGGCAGCTAAACACAACATAATGCAGGCGTCGAGGCTGCTGCCAGAAAGCTCATGCTCGCTGTCAGGCTGTATGGAGGAGGTCGCTGCCAACTTGGCCCAGGGCTTTGCACAATGCTCGGAGCCCATCCTTTCCAGCCCGGCAGAGATGGCCAACTCCATCAGCAACCCCCACAATGGCTTGGCGTGAGAGCCAGTGCCCCAGCTTTCACCTCAGCAAAAGCAGGCACCACTGAAAGACTGAGCGCTGGGCTGCAGGCTCAGACCCAGCCCTCTCTGGTCAAGGGAGGTCAGGTCAGAAGTGTGGACATCCACAAATTATTGCACAGTTTTTGCATTTCCACAGCAGTGATGCAAACCTGCGTGCAGCAACCCTGGACAATATTTAGGCATGAACCAATAAGTAGCAAGAATATTAGTGTGACAAAACTGTCAAGACAATGATCGTTTCCATCAAGAGCGAGTCTAACCATCGGCTTCCGACAATCATTGGCATTACCACACCACCGATTCCTCCAGCATCAAAGTTCTGGTGGTCACCAAGGACCAGAGCCTCATTGGCATCAGCCACATACACATTGTAGGCGCAAGGAAGGTGAGAGACTGGGTTTGTTGTGGCAAGTGACGCACCTTCTCAACCCAATTCCTTGCCACCAATCTACAAGATTTAACTCAGGAACATGACTGGTCTGAATGACTGCAGCACAAAAAACTCACTAGAGGGTCATCATCATCCAAGTTAAAAAAGCCTGCTGGTTGCCATCCCCTGCACTACCCTAAAGGCTCATTCCCTCTGCTATTACTATGTATGTAGTGGCCGCAGCATGTCCCATCTACTAAATACACTGCAATTTCTTACCTGGGCTACTCTCAGCAATTGTTAAAGCTTGCCAAGGTTGCCAAGCAGAGGGGATTCCCTCCAAGTCACGTGGCAGCCTGACTTGGAAGTAAATCGTCCTTCAATGGTCTAAACCCTGGGACCTGCCACCCAACAGCGCTGTGAAGCACCTTCAGCCGAAGGACCACTGCAGTTCAAGGAGGCATTCACCACCACTCACCACCACCCTCACCAAAAGGCAGTCGGGGAACAGACAATAAATAGCCTCAGATTAAATGAACATACCTCCAGAAAGGAGATGGGGAGGAAATTATTTATTCAGAGGGTGGTGAATCTGTAGAATTCATTGCCACAGATGGCTGTGGAGGTCAATGGATATGTTTAAGGCTAGAGATTCTTGATTATACGGTTGTCGGGGGTTATGGGGAGAAAGCAGGCAGGAGAATGGGATTGAGAGGGAAAGGTAGTGTAGACTTGATGGGCCACAATGACCTAATTCTGCTCCTGGAACTTAAGAACCTATGAGATGCTGGAAATGCAAGCATCACCCAGATCCCAAAAGTGAATTTGAAAAGTTGCTAATAACTATGTTTAACCCTAACACAAGGGTTGAAATTCATTCTCTTGATGATTTGGAAGTGATAATGAAGGATTGTTAGCGTCTACTGATGTGAAGAAAGAAATAAGTGTATGTATTAATATAAATATATAGTTTGGAGTAACAATGTGGCACCGCAGGGAACCTATTATTCATTTGAGGTCTGGAGAGCAAATGTGAATAACCCTTAACCTGAACCCATTTCACAAACAATGCTGCAACTTTGCTAAATTCAACATTCCATCTTTGTATCCACAAAGAGAATTGATCTACTAGTGGCCAAGGCCTACTGGATCTCCCGGTTGCTAACCATTTAAACTCCCATTACCATTCCCATACTGACCTCTCTGTCCTGGCCACCTCCATTGCCAGAATGAGGCCACACCTAAACTGGAGGAACAGCACCTCATATTCCACTTGGGTCATTTACAACCTAACGGTATAAACATTGAATTCTCCAATTTTAGGTAACCCCTACAACCCCCTCCCCCCCCCCCCCTCTCTCCACCTCCCTCCCTATGTCCCACTTGGACATGCACCTATTTCTCCATTCCCCCAACCCCCACATTCCTTCCTCTGGCTTCACAATTCGCAATGCCTCAATCCTTTTGTCTCACACCTTCGGTTTTAATCTCTGGACTTTGTTTCAACTATATGCTTAACTAACCCCCCCCCCCCCCCCCTCCCCCAATCATGTGTGTCTACTTGCCATGCCTCTCCTCTCTCCCAGCTTTCCTTCCCCCACCACAAACAAGGGTCACTTATCCAAGTTCTACAAAGATGGTGCCAGTGTTATTGCAGCACTTTGTGTCCTTTTTTTTGTAAACCGGCATCTGCAGTTCCTTGTTTCTACAAAGTTGGCTTGACCCGAAACGTCGCCTATCTCCTTTGCTCCTTAGATGCTGCTGCACCCGCTGAGTTTCTCCAGCCTTTTGTGTACCCTTGTTTCTACAACCCTGGCTTAACTGCTTGTGTTTGAAATATGGTGCAGTTGTATTTGATCTTGATATCTCGACCTTCCGAAGAAATATTGATTTAAAATGGTTCGCTGGATGCACTGGGATGGGCTTATCCCTTGCTACATCTGGGTTCAAAGGGCAGCACACGGAAGAAGGTCAATTGGACTCAGGAACTCGGCTTCACTTGAAGCAAGAGCAAATCCTTTTACTTCTGCTTTCAACTTGAAAACAGATACGTTCAAGTGTAATGGCTTTCAGGGCACCAGCTATCAAGCTTTCCAAGTTACTCAGACTGCCACAGAAAGGTTTCAGCTGTGCATTAACTAGACTTGCACATTAAGCATATATTTTACGAGCAGTTGATGGCCCAATAACATCCATTCACCTAAGTCCTCTAATCAGAAGATCAGGCTGATAAGAGCATTTACAAGGCAATTTAAAAGGATTGAAGTCAAGCTTTTGCTGAAGAATGTTTTTATAGTTTATTGTGAGATTTGAGACCAGTGGATCTTAGCTAATAATGCATAAAGAAGAAAATGTATTTATATTGTACGAAAGCAGTAAAAACAAAAGACATCTGTAAACAGAATAGATCCTTCCAGCCAAAGCAGTAGCATTTAGCTTTTAAGTGATGCCTTTTGTCTGATAACATGGCCAAAGGCAGCGTACTACCACACAGGCTTGAGGCAGGGCTAAAGGGGCAAGCATCAGGAAAGGTAGATTTGGTTTAAAAAAGACAGTTTTAAACATCAACTTAAAAGAGTAGGAACAATGAAACTTGGAATGAGAATTCCAGAGCTTGGTCCTCAATGTTAGGGGGTGGAAGAGAGGTTAGAGATGGAGGAATGCAGAGGTCTAGGGGAGAATACCTGGGTTTGTTGAGACCATGCAGGGATCCCAAAGTAAACATAAGTACTAAATATGGTGATATTGGTGAACAGAGATCTGGGGTAGCACAGATGTATGAGGTGAATGAGTTAGTACACCTTAGGACACATACAACAGGTGACTGGTTTGTGAACATTGGAAATGGAAGGCCAGTTTATTGCAAAGTTGCAACTGGAGGTTTCAGAAGCATGGATACACGACTCCGCAGCTCATTTGACGGAGGTGGAGATAGAAACAGAGATGGAAGCAGACAGTTTTTGCAGAGAGCATCGCAATGAGGAGGTTATTGGGAACCAAAGCTGTTATCAGGCAACTGAACCATCTGACCAAAACTAGAGAGCAGGCCTGAACTTCTATCTACCTCAGTGGGAGGCCCTTGGACTATCTTTGATCGGACTTTACGGGCTTTATCTTGCACTAAACATTATCCACATTATTCCCTTTATCATGTATCTGTACACTATGCACAGTTCAATTGTAATCATGTATTTGTCTTTCCGCTGACTGGTTAGCACGCGACTAAAGCTTTTCACTGTACCCGAAAATTGAAAATGCATACCTCCCAATTCAGGGACAGTGTATTTTCAGCTATTATTAGGCAACTGAACAGTCCTTTCACCAGCAAGCGTGTGGTCCTGAGCTGCCATCTACCTCATTGGAGACCTACAAACTATCTTTAATTGGTAGTTAAAGAACGGCTTTATCTTGCACTAAACATTAAAGCCTTTATCCTGTATCTGTACACTGTGGGCGGCTTGCTTGCAATCATGTATAGTCTTTTCACTGACTGGATAGCACGCAAAAAAAAAGCTTTTCGCTGTTCCTCAACACTCATGACAACGCAGAACTGTGAGGAAGGGCAGGGTCGAGCCAAACTTGACAAGGATATCTGTAAACTGTAGGACAAAATTGAGAAGGATATCTGTAAAGCAGAACCTGTTTATTATAAAGGAACAGGATTTGTGTGAAAAGTGTTGGAGGAACTCAGCGAGTCAGGCAGCATCTGCAGAAGGAAGTCACACAGATGCACATCACAGACATAAGACACCAACTCTGTCAAATGTGTGTGATGCAGCTCACTGTAAATTGAGCACAACATTTACTATCACCCAGTCCTCCATGAGTCAAAGTCTAGGCTGTATTTGTCTCTCAAGAAAACAATGGGCAGAATTCATCAGTGCCCTCGGCACTACTTTTGCTGGAATTACTGCAGCAAAAATCACATTTTTGGAATTTAGAATATCTTGTCCACACACCCTTTGCATAAATAATAAAGCAGCTGAAGGGAGTTAACCTGGAATGCATCTCGAAAGATAAGGAATTGGAAGCATTTTGGACTAAAAATAGTAAGGACGATTGCACAACAAAGATGATATTTACAAAGGAAGAAATGTGGGTGAAACAATGTGACTTTAAAAAGGCATCACCAAACTACATGGCAGCTTTGATAAAGTTACAGGTGTGGGTTTTCCAAAAGGTAGCAAATCAGACCAGTTAGCTTGGCATCCGTAGTACTGAAATCTGCTCCGAAAATAAGGATCGGTCAGACACAACATGGATTTATGAGAGGGGAATTAGTTAGGCAAATCTGATCGAGTTTTAATGATTTTGTAATTATCTAAAGAGATAAAGAAGAAGCAACAGATACGATGTCCTTGGCGTGCTGCGGTGCTTAAGCCGTAAAGCAAAATCAGAATGGATAGGGTCAGGGGTGTAATTACTGATCACAACTTATCTAAAAGATTCTTCTTTTAGATAAGTCAGCCATGATCTTGAATGGCGGTCTCGAAGGGCTGAAAGCACCTAATTTCTATGTTTCTTCTTCCAATGATTAAATTAAGTTCACGCATAGTTTTCTCCTTTGCCAACTTGGTTTATAATCTCTCCCTTTTTCGGGCATTGACTTTGTTTTCTCCTGTGACCACTTTATCGCTACAGCACTCTGAGATCCCCCATTCCTGCTCTCTTATCTGTCTTTGATTTTCACGATGCCTTCATTGATGGCTGAGTTATTGCTTGCTGAGATCTAAGGCTTTGGACATTAACCTTTCACCAGCTTCTCCAGTTTCCCCAGTTCGAGAGTCAAATCAAGAGTGAAAACTGCTTCATTGTCATACGTATATACTAATAACGGAATAATGAATTTCTTATTTGCAGCAGCACCACAGGCCTGTAAACAAAATATTGAATGCTAACATAATAATGCTTTAAAAAATAAATTAATTAATAGCCCCAATACTACTGCAAAAAAGCCCAAAATCCTTAGTCCAAACTCCTTAGATCTGAAGAAGAGTTCTGACCCGAAACATCACCTATTCTTTCTCTCCAGAAGTACTGCCTGGCCCCGCTGAGTTACTCCAGCATTTTGCGTCTATCTCCTAAGCTCAGAGTTTAGTTAGTGTTGTGCAGTTGTTGTTGTTGGGAAGAAGCCATTCTTAAAGCAGTTTGCAGGCCCCTGCACCTTCTTCCCAATGGTAGAAGTGAAACGAGAGCTTGGCCAGGGTGGTGTGGGTCTCTGATGATGCTGGCTACCTCGTTCAGGCAGCGCCTCCTGTAGATCCGTTCGATGGCAGAGAGATCAGTACCTGTGATGGACCAGGTTGGGATCACTTTCTCATTCTCCCATTCCCGGGGGTCCAAGCTGTCAAAACCAGTTCCTTCTCCTTCAGAAGATCTACTTTTTAAAATTGTTCCATTCCTTGTACCCAAATCTTAGTCAGAATTATCTCATGGTTGTGGAATCAAGGTTTGATTACTGGGTGATCGTAGTAATATTGTCAAAGCAGTTTTTGGATGATATGATAAACAGCCTCGCATGCAGTCAACCCATATACTTACCCCTCAATCTAGGTCATATTGATGTTTCTGAAACCTTGCAGCATGCAAATTGGTGCTGTTTTTCCCACATTACAAGTATAATTACACTTCAAACTTCTCACACGAGTTGCAAAGCACTTTGAAACGATCTGAAAGGACATGATACATAAAAATTTTTATTGGCTATGCCACAATCTCAGTTTCTGTTTCGGATTGACTAACAGCGGGCAAAATCTCCCGAGTCTTGAGTGCCGGGGAATAGGCCAGATCGGAAGGAATTCAGTTGTCACAGCAGAGCCAAGCAGGAGAGGCCGGGATCACACCAGTGACTGCCAGAGAGAGAGGGAATACGTGAAAAGATTAAAGTGGAAACCTAAAGAGAATAAAGAAAATAACTAATGGGTGTGGAGAGAAGAGATGGGTGGCCAAAAGTGAAAATATTTTTCTCTCCTTGTAATTAATACCCCAGGAGGGCTGCTTCAGGCTTGTATGAACCTCTCTGAAAAGCCAGTAATGGATTCCATTGAATCTGAAGCACTAAATGATTTTGTTTCTATGGTTAAAATTCAGTCCTGGGTTCCTTCAGACAACAGCATGCTGTTTAATTGCAGTATGACTACATTCAGTTCAACACCCCAACACTCGTCTCTTTCAATAAGCAGCTTTCGCCATCATTCAGGTGCAGGCATTATTGGGGCTGTCAGCGCGGGGAACAGATGAGCAGAACCCAGTCGGAGGAGAGTCACTCGCCTTGTTCCCACGATTCGAACCATTTCAGTTAAGCATTTACCACCGCGCTACAGTCCCGTGGGTTCATTAACTTGACTCGCCAGAGATGCCGTATTCATCTTGTGTACGAAGCACTGCTTTCCAATCAAGACACTCAGTAAAATTTATAACCTGTGTGATGCTACATCTGAAAGAGACATCGTGGACAATGAGCTGGATCCTCAGTGTTATGTGAAATGGCCCACGTTGTTTTAATTCCATCAATTATTTTTTTTGTTGTTTCTTGAAGCCTTTGTTACTTCTTGCTTACAATTAAAATAAGTTAGATGGATCTAATAAGCTAGTAAATAAGTTAAAAGAGCGTTATTTATCACAGTCATTTAAAATCATTTACTACATAAATGTTTTACTATGAGGTCAGATCCTCAGACATTTCGTGTTGGTCCTTGACAATATGTGGAATTATTGGCATTATATTCCTTGGTAAAAAATTAAAGTACGCTGTCCTCTCGCTAGAGTAACTCTGTGGGTCAGGCAGCATCTTGCTATTCTGAAGAAGGGTCTGAAGAAGGGTCTTGTCCCCCGAAACGTCATCTATTCCTTTCCTCCAGGGATGCTGTCTGACCCGCTGAGTTACCCCAGCTTTTTGTGTCTATCTTCGGTTTAAACCAGCATCTGCAATTCCTTCCCACACATCTTGCTATCCATGTTCTCCAGAGCTGGGGCACTGCAGTACTTTGTGTTCTTTCTCCAGAATGTTGCCTGGGATGGAGCAGTTCAGCTGTGAGGAGAGGCTGGAGAAGCTGGGTCTGTTCTCCCTGGAGCGGAGGATGTTAAGAGGGGATGTGATTGAGATACATACAATTATGATGGGTTTAGATAGGATGTAATGCAAGAAATGTTTCCCATTAACAGAGGTAGAGAAAAGCGTAGATGTAGCTGAGATTAGGTCAAGATATTCAGAGGGGATTTGAGGGGGGATTTCCGCATCCAGAGAGTGGTGAGTACCTGCCGGAAACTGGTTGGAGTTGGGTCACTGACAGCATTTCAGAAGTGTTAAGACAAGCACTCAAATCACTGATGCACATAGGGATATGGAGCAAGTGCTGGGAGCAGGGGTTACTATGGAATGTGCCCTCTGGTTAATGTGGATGAGTTGGGCGGAATGGCCTGTTTCCCTGCTGTACTGAGTTTGGTTGCCGCATGGGTTTTCTCAGATGGTCCGGTTTCCTCCCCCATTCCAAAGGTGCGGATGTTTGTAGGTTAAATGGCTTCTGTAAATTGTCTGTAGTGCGTAGTGCGTGAATGAGAAAGTAGGATCACATAAAACTAGTGTGAATGAGTGATTGTCCGTGAGCCGATGGGTCTGCTTTCCATGCTGTGTCTCTAAACCACACTAAACGTAACTAAGCTGGGCGGCACGCTGCAATAGAGTTGCTGCCTTAGAGCGCCAGAGAGACCCGGGTTCGATCCTGAGCACGGGTGCTGTCTGTACGGAGTTTGTACGTCCTCCTCGTGACCTGCATGGGTTTTCTCCGGTTTCCTCCCACAATCAAAAGGGGCGAGAGAGAAAACGTGGAATTATAGACCAGTTAGCCTGACGTCGGTGGTGGGGAAGATGCTGGAGTCAATTATTAAAGAAGTAATAACGGTGCATTTGGATAGCAGCAAAAGGGTTGGTCCAAGTCAGCATGGATTTATGAAGGGGAAATCCTGCTTGACCAATCTTCTGGATTTTTTGAGGATGTGGCAAGTAAAATGGATGAAGGAGAGCCAGTGGATGTAGCGTATCTGGACTTTCAGAAAGCCTTTGAAAAGGTCCCACACAGGAGATTAGTGGGCAAAATTAGAGCACATGGTATTGGGGGTAGGGTATTGACATGGATAGAGAATTGGTTGGCAAACAGGAAGCAAAAAGTAGGAATAAACGGGTCCCTGTCAGAATGGCAGGATGTGGCGAGTGGAGTGCCGCAAGGCTCGGTGCTGGGGCCGCAACTATTTACAATATATATTAATGATTTAGATGATGGAATTAAAAGTAACACTAGAAAATTTGCAGATGACACAAAGTTGAGTGGCAGTGTGACCTGTGAAGAGGATGCTAGGAGGTTGCAGGGTGTCTTGGACAGGTTGAGTGAGTGGGTAGATGCATGGCAGATGCAGTATAATGTAGATAAATGTGAGGTTATCCACTTTGGCGGCAAGAACAAGGAGGCAGATTATTATCTCAATGGTATCAGATTAGGAAAAAGGGAAATGCAACGAGACGTGGGTGTCCTTGTACACCAGTCACTGAAAGTAAATATGCAGGTACAGCAGGCAGTGAAGAAAGCTAGTGGCATGTTAGCCTTCATGTTAGCCTTCATTGTATTCAGTGGAATTTAGAAGGATGAGAGGGGATCTTATAGAAACATATAAAATTATAAAAGGACTGGACAAACTAGTTGCAGGAAAAATGTTTGCAATGAGTCCAGAACCAGGGGGCCACTGTCTAAGAATAAAGGGGCCATTTAAAACTGAGATGAGAAAAAACCTTTTCACCCAGAGAGTTGTGAATTTGTGGAATTCTCTGCCACAGAAGGCAGTAGAGGCCAATTCACTGGATGAATTTAAAAGAGAGTTAGATAGAGCTCTTAGGGCTAGCGGAATCAAGTGATATGGGGAGAAGGCAGGAACGGGGTAATGATTGTGGATGTTCAGCCATGATCACATTTAATGGCACTGTTGGCTCAAAGGGCCAAATGGCCTCCTCCTGCACCTATTTTCTATGTTTCTATGAACAGGTTTGTAGGTTAATTGGCTTCGGTAAAATTGTAAATTGTCCCTAGCGTGCTAGTGTCCAGGGCTCGCCGGTCTAAACTAAACTAAACCGAACATGGCTGATTCATTAAGTGCACTAATAATCGCAGGAAAATGTGCAGAGAATATTTTATTTTTTTCCCTCGCAATCTGACAGAATGTTTCTAACTGTTTCAGGGGCGCACCTGAATCCCGCAATTTCGCTGTCAATGTGTGTACTGGGGCGGCTTCAGTGGTTGAAACTTCCCATCTACTGCACTGCTCAGCTCGTAGGAGCTTTTATGGGTTCCGCAGCAGTTTTTGGCCTTTATTATGGTAAGGCTGTTGTTTTCATATTTGCATTGAAGTAATGAAAACTGCTGCTACTAAATGTTTGTATACTTTATAGATGCCTTCATGAGTTTTGATGGCGGGAACTTGACAATAACGGGTCAAAATGCAACTGCACACATCTTCTCCTCTTATCCTGCGCCACATCTTTCCTTTGCAAATGGATTTGCAGACCAGGTAAACATAAATGCCTCCAAACTCATTTTACAGCATCATGTTTCTCAACTGGCTTGGATACGTTGCGCCTGGAACGCATTTTAATTATTGGCAACAAATCTGTTAAACCTCCTGAAATTGTTGTGGGATTTCATTTTTTTCCTTGCGGTTAATAGTTTGCTCACAGCCTTCCTGCACTCTGTGATCAGTCTTTAGAAGTTGCAGGATAGCACCCTAAGTGAACGCACCCTTCTCCAGGGAAACACTTCACCTTCATTGCCTTCTCTACAATGGCGAAGAGGTGTGGAATTACTGCTGATTTGTGACTCGGTTCATCGCAGTGCACCCGCTTGTAATCTTTCCACTTGTTCAATATTCTGCATTACAGATCTTCACCCTATCGTCAAATAAAGCCCAGGCTTTTGTTTCCTTTTTGGTTTGAAGTGTAGACTCGGCGACTGTTTCGCTGAACCCTTGTGCTCGCTCCACCAGGGCCTGCTACCTCTCCTGTTTTAACTCCCCGTCTCATTCCCACACTGACCTCTCTGTCCTAGGCCTCCTCCATTGCCAGGGTAAGGCCACACGCAAACTAGAAGAACCGTACTTCATCTGCTGCTTGGGTAGCTTACAACCTACCGGTTTGAACAATTAATTCTCTAATTTTAGGTAACAAACCTACAAACACCCCCCCTTTCTTTTATTTTTTCATCTTCCCCCCTCTTAGTTAGATAAAGCTCGAGGGGCTAGTGGAATCAAGGGATATGGGGAGAAGGCAGGCACGGGTTATTGATTGGGCACGATCAGCCATGATCACAATGAATGGCGGTGCTGGCTCGAAGGGCCGAATGGCCTCCTCCTGCACCTATATTCTATGTTTCTATGTTTCTTCCCTGCGCCACACCTGGGCATGTCTATTTTTCCCCTTGCCCCTCTCCTTCCACTTATATTCCTTCCTCTGGGTGTAAATTCACACCTCATGTATCCTTATCTCACACTTTTTGTCTTTTCATAATGTACGGCCTTTATCCATCCGCCTGCCTATCCAAAATCCCTCTCACCTGTATCCACCTATCACTCACCAAGCTATTTCCTGCCCCTCCGCTACTCGTTCTCTGGGTTGAATCCAACTCAGGGACTTGACACACTTCAACATGGACGGAAGAGCCAGAGTCTTATCGGATGTCCTTTAAACTTTCCATCAATTGAATTTAAAAAAAGACGAGTTTGTAATCTGTTCCACGCTGGTTCCTGCCCGACAGTGAAGATAAAAAATTACCCCATTATTATAAAGGTCTATCTGCCTGTTAAATAGAGTGAGAAAAATGATAACCTTGGCACCATTTGCAAGGTACCCAAAAGATTCTCCCAAAAGGCTGACCAATGCTAATGTACATACAATGGATTAACTCATCATTTCTCTTGTGAGATCCCCGTAAATATAAATTAGCTGTCATATTTCCCACTCAGCAGTGACTCAACTCGAGTGCAACTCGTTATGAAATACTTTAGCACGGTCAGGACTGAGACACCGATATCTTCATCAGTGACAATGAACTATAAAGGTTAACGCTCCTGGCTGATTGAAAATTCCACTCGTGTAAAGGAACAGTTATCGAACAAGGAACCGTGCCAAGGAACAATGCATGGCAATTTAACTTAGAAAACATTAGCCTTTTAGTTTAGAAACCCTTGCATGAAAGAAAGATAAAATTTAAACGAAACAATTATATTAGTAGATTGTCACATGGTGTGCATGGAGAAATGCTTGGACTGGTACGTGGATGATTTAGAGGAGCCAAATGTGAGCAAATGGGATTTGTTTAGATGGGGCATCTTGGTCAACAAAGATAAAGGAGCAGGCCATGGAAGTGCATTAGTTCTTCCCTCAACAATTCATCCTGATGTAAACGGCAACTCACATGGACTTGGAAGATCAGATGTTCCCTTATCTGTAGTTCAGGATGGAAAGGATTGAATCTCTACATGGAAAGGACTCAAAGTGATGGAGTAACTCAGCAAGTCAGGAAGCATCTCTGGAGAACATGGATAGTTGAGGCATGGATGGATCTTTGGAGAACCTGTCCATGTTCTCCAGAGATGCGGCCTGACCTGCTAAAAGGGAAACAAGAGATACAGACGGTGATGTAGAGAGATATAGAACAAAGAAAGGCACAGAGGAGGAGCAGCGGGAGAGGATTTTGCAGAACTCTCATCGGGGAGACGAAGAGAACTTCTTCAAAGTAGACATACCTTGAGGAGATTACGCAGTGGAGCAAACAAAATATGCAGGCAGGAACTGCAGAAGCTGGTGTAAACCAATGATAGACACAAACAATGTTTCTGCATTCTGTGCATTGATTTATTCTCTTTCTCTCCATATCACCATCTATCTCTCGTTTCCCTTTCCACTGACTCTCAGTCTGAAGAAGGGTCTCGACCCGAAACGTCACCCATTCCTTCTCTCCAGAGATGCTGCCTGTCCCGCTGAGTTACTCCAGCATTTTGTGTCTATCTTCTGCTTTGTTTCTTAATTGGTATAAAGCATTGTAATGTTCCCTTGAATCAAATACTCGGTTTTATTATTTCATTATCATTTCGAACTGTAATTAGAGTGTTTTCATTCACAGTCTATAAAATTTCTAGATGCATCCCAATTCGGCACAAAGTAATTGAAGAAATGTTTGGAATCAACGGCCCCATATGGTCTTACTTTTACTCAAGGTCCTGCTTTCACTTAGTAATGCGATATGTGGTTTGGATTGTATCATTTCACAAATACTTGTGTGCCATATCTATAAATTTTCACTGCAGTTTTCAATGCCGCTTGTTCCTCTTTTCCTACATACGGTCTCTCGGGTGGATTTTCTTCTGCAGGATGCAGAATGCAAAGCGATCGTTAGGACAGAAACACTTATCACAAAAATCAAACACAAGCTGCTCCCAATTTGAGAGGGTGGAACATTTGGCCAATTTTGTACAGAAGGTTCCACCCCATCATGCCTTTACATGGGTTCATTTAGTTCACCGGGGATCAGGCTGGGGACCGTTCCCATCAGCTTGGCTCAGACACAGTGGTGGAGATGCATTCACCAACTGAATTTCCCTATTGGGGAAACATGGGAGGGGGCACTTTCTCCTCATGTCTTGCACTGATGTTAGACCAAGAAATAAAATGCATTTCGCCAACCGTGGATAAGCAGATTTCAGGCTAAACGTATGAGTTTCCGTTGGTTGTCTGTACTTTAGTTTAGTTTAGTTTAGTTTAGGGTTTAGTACTTGGGGTTATTTTTGTACTCGTGGACATTTTTTGTCATGCTGGAAAAAACGTCCCGACTTACCTGATGCCCCGAGTACCTACAGCTGGCAGGACGAGCCGCTACAATATATTCACGGACTCCTACGTCCTCCTACGGACGCGTTACGAACATTCTGTGAGTTTGAATCAAGGGTAAAACTTGGGAGAATTTGTGAATAACTCGGGAAAGTGGGACAGCCCCATAAGAGCTTCCACACATTGACACAGGCTATCAAACGCACGTTGTCACGCTCAACTCTACATGAGCAAGCAGAACCATTGCCTGTTAAGCTCTCTCCTGGGAGCTCAAAAAACAACAAGCAAACTGTTGGAGGAACTCAGCGGGCCGGGCAGAACCTGTGGAGAAAAAGGAATAGACAACACTTTGGGTTGATACCTGCTTCAGGAATGGGAGGTGAGGAGGGAAGCGAGTTAGTATATAGAGGAAGGGGGAGGTGGAGCAAGTGGAGGGTGGGGGGGCAAGCGGAGTTGAGAGACAGAGGAAGGATGGTGATAGATGGAAGCAGACAGGGAGGAATAAATGGCAAATGGAACCTGGTGGAAGGGAGGGGAGGATGAGGGTGAAGAAAACTGCTGGACGTGATAGTCAGGAACAAAAAAGGCTGCAGTGCTGGAGTGTGAGAAGTAATGGGAAACATTAAGGAGGAGATGAAGGGCAGATGGGGAAGTGGGCGTGTGAAACGTGTGGGTCGTAAGTTGGTGAAACTAGCAGGGGGAGGGCGACATAATGGCTGATGGAGAGGGCGGAAGGGAAAGTAATTGACAGGGAACACAACTGGGAGGACCAAAGGTGGATTGGAAGGAGAGAGAGGGGGGAACACATGAGATACCTGGTATTGGGAAATTCAGTGTTCATGCTATTGGGGTGCAGGCACCCCAGTTGGAATGCTGTGGTCGTAGATGCTGCCTGACCCGCTGAGTTCCTGCAGCAGTTTGGGGGTTTTTTTTTCTCCTAATTCCAGCGGTATCTTGTGTCTCAAAAAAGAATCAATGTGCTCTCGATCACAATGTAATCTTGACCCATATTCCTGCTGTCAAAGGAGACACATTTGCCTGGTCTTCTCTTCTGTAACCTGGGGAGTACGAGCCCATCCTTTGAAGACTATCTGTGGCTCCACGAAATGATCTGATACCATGAAAGGTGGATGCAATGGCTACAGTTACAGCTAGAGAGAGTCGTTCAGGTAGATAAGTGTGGCTGCAAATCTTCATCTGACAGATTGGACTCTCAGATAGTTGCACTGCATTTTTATTATACGTGCCATCAGAATACGGTTCTGATTGGAACTGTGCTGCCTGTACATTGCACGTGTAGAGGTTAGAGTCAGCTCCAGATCTCCCTTCCTGCCCTGTGCTGTCATATTCTTCCTCTCTCTAATGGCCTTTTGAGGTATACCCATGCATAGAGTTTTGCAGCCTCCCTGGGGAATTCGAGGACATATTAAATCCACTCCTAAATCCGTATGGACTCCTTGCAACCATCTGTCGGCCATGACTTGTCCAGTCTCCTCTCTCACCAAAACGTCACCTATCCATTTTCGCCTGTGATGCTGCCTGACCCCGCTGAGTTACTCCAGTAATTTGTGTCTATCATTGGTATAATCCAGCATCTGTAGTTCCGACAAATGGTCTTCAATACATTTGGGTAGAAATATAGCTCTGGACAACTCTGCTAAACCTGAGTTATATTTCCGTTTTATGCCTCCTCCTCCAATTTTGAACAAATTTCTGTCCATTTAATGGGTGGCACATTGGCACAGCAGTAGAGTTGTATTGTCTTCCAGTGACAGAGACCAGGGTTCGATCCTGACTACAGGCACTTGTCTGTATGGAGGTTGTATGTTCTCCCTGGGACTGTGTGGGTTTCCTCTGGGTGCTCCGGTTTCCTCCCACATTCCAAAGGCATGCAGGTTTGTAGGTTAATTGGCTTCTGTAAATTGCCCCGAGTGTGCAGCATAAAACTGGTGTATGGGGATCACAGGCCGGCACTGACTCAATGGGCCGAACGGCCTGTTCTATACTGTATTGCATTTCTGGGCCGAAGGGTCTGTATTCTGCACTGTAAATCACTTATTTTCAGTTGGCAGTGCCATTTACAATCACAAACCTACTGAAATATACATTAGGAAGGAACATTGGGAACATTGTGTGGTCATGTTATAGTTATATATAAGGCATTGACGAGGCCATATTTAGAGTATTACTAGACTAAGTGGGACCCATTGGGTCCCAGCTTCACACGGGACCCAACGATATTCCACCTCTCCACCAATTCCAATACTGCTGGCCAGTGTGGGGGGGGGGGGTTTCTGGAGCACTCACATGGTGTTGTGGGCCAAAGGAACTGGTTTCCAGGGGGCTAGTATATAACATTGTGGGCTGAATGGATTCTTGGGCTGGCAGCTCAGTCATTGAGACCACTCACACACACACACACACACACACACACACACACACACACACACACACACACACACACACACACACACTCACACACTCACACTCACACACAACACACACACACATGCACACTCACAAACACACACACTCACACTCACTGACACACACCATATATATGGCAGTAAACATTCTTGAACACTCACACGGCTGAGCGAGGCCTCTCCACTTTGGGGCTTCCGCAGTCAACGGCACTTCCGCAATCAGCGTGACCTGTCCAGTAAACGGAAATCACAAAATGAGCGGGACTTTTGAACCAAACACAGTCGGCCCTAATATAGCATTTATTCCTTCCAAATACAGTCGGACCTAATAGTTGTAATAGAAACTTGAGGGATAACGTTTAACACAAACGAGCTGGTGGAGGAGGTAGTTGATGTAGAAACATTTGAACAGGTAGGTGGATAGGTTAGGTTTAGAGAGATGTGGGCCAAACACAGGCAAGTGGGACAGGTGTAGATGGGGCATGTTGGTCGGCGTGGGAAAGTTGGGCCAAAGGCCCTGCTTCCATGCTGTATGACTGTATGACTCTTATGCACAAATATATATGAAACAGAATTGTGAAATAGTTCAGTCAGAGCAATGATTGCACGATATGCATCGGGCGGACATTCTTTGCGCCCCCGCTGTTGCCAAGTAACTTAATTCTCATCAAAACAAGGAAATGAAAAAATGCTGCATCTACATCATCTGGACACCAATGAGAAGTAGGAAAGTCATTTTGTAGAACATTGATCCTCTCCCTCTCCCCATCTATCTCCCATCTCCACCCCCCGCTGAGTGTGTGACGATGGACTACAGTAAGGTAACAGTGAAACCGCTGTGTGTTCTGTACAGATTGTGGGCACGGCCGCACTACTCTTCTCCATTTTGGCCATTTTGGACTCCAAGAACGATCGTGTGCCCAAGGGTCTGGAGCCGGTGGTGATTGGTCTGATCATCATGGTGATCGGCCTTTCGATGGGCTACAACTGTGGTGGTCCCATTAACCCAGCGCGTGACCTGGGACCTCGGCTCTTCACTGCTGTGGCCGGATGGGGAATTGAGGTTTTCAGGTATGTGACAGCGAACAATTTCAGCCCAATAGCAGCATTATGCCTAAAATAACACATTTAATTTGATTGGCCTCCTTAATCGTGATTATATAGAGTAAAATGTACCAAGAAATCTTTATGGTTCTCATTATAATTGTTGGCAGGGTTGCATTTAGCATGTGGATGTATTTTAATAACAAATAATCTATTTAAAGAGGACTATGTAAGTGAATAGTGTACAAAACAAAGGCTTTGTTCTTTTTTTCTTTGAGCTTTCTAATTTTTTTCTGTATTAAACCATGCAGTCAGTCAATATGTCTTGGGACCTTGCTTGTGATGTGATGTTGTGGTCAAGTTTGTAGAAGGGGACAGTTTGAACTAAAACCCCTAAACTACTGAAGGGTTATATGTCAGGGTGCTTGACACAAGCCTATTCCTAAAAGGTTCATAATCCAACTGTGTGAGTCGCCCCAACAAACCGTTTCCCTCTGGCCTGCTTGGTGGTGTATCAGCCCTGTAGCTGATGATGTTTTTCATTTAGAAGCAAATCAAAATCACTGCATAGTTCATTTGAACCCTGGCAAATGATAAAGGCTTTCAGAGATCGCCCTAGCTATTGTCTAGGGAGCTTCCCACTTTGATTCTAGACTGCAAGACCAGATCTGATAAGCCACTGGCGCACATTGTGCTCTGACCTGAAGACTTTAGCTACGTTTTCCACCCACCCCAACAAATCCAGTCTCATGGCTCAGCACAATAATCCCCACCCGATATATTTTCCATTGCTTTTCATGTTAATTCAAATTTAAAATGCTATATGAACCTAGCAAATCTGACTGAATAAAAAAGTTTTTCCCCCCTTTAGGTAGACAACTGAGCTAAATGACAGTGATATAACCCGCTCCACATAGAGTCATTAGAGTGGTACAGCACAGAAGCCAGGCCAAAGACTGCACTGACCTCCTACCACCATTGACACTAATCCTACACATATCATATTGTGTATTCGCCCCACTTCCTCCTCAACCCCCCCTGGATTCTACCATTCACACAATACCCAATTAACCTACCAATCCGCACATCTTTGGGATGTGGGAGGAAACCGGGGTACACGGAGGAAACCCACACGGTCACAGGGGGAACGTGCAAACCCCACGCAAACAGCACCCGGGGTCAGGATCCAACCTGGGTCACTGGCACTGTGGGGCAGCAGCTCCATGAGCTCTGTCACTGTACCGCCCCTGAAATATAAACTTTAGAACCAAACTTTGTCAGGTGACGACACCAACCAGTCGTCCACCAGCCTTGACGCTCCAAATCCTGATCTCAGAAACTGACTTTTGACGCAAAATATGAGAATCCACTAGTAAAACTGGAAAACAGATTAATTCCTAATTTTTCAAAGAAGGGATGAGAGCGAGTCATTAATTATACATTTAGTACAGAGTCTGTTATTGAGTGAAGGATACCAGATGGTGCCATCTGACTGCTTTGGCACCAGCCTCCAGCGATAGCCTTACCCGCCAGAGCCGAACGAGTGATGGGTATCAAGAACTGCTCTGTAGCCATAACTGACAGAAGCCCAGTTCTTTGGGTTGTTTGACCTGGCAGCACAAGCTCTGATTATGTCTATTTTTCATTACTTGATGTGCTGCTAGATTAAAGAGAAAGCGTTCATGCCAGCCTGTACTGAGTGCATGACAGAATGATGCAGAATGTACTGTGACAAGTCTGCTGACTCTCAGGGGAAGCCAGGACACTCACTTGTGTCCTAACCACATTGTCTAGCAGTGCAGATGATGTGCTCTCATTAATACATCTCTATGTATGGCCATTCTACAGATTACTATCATGAAAGTGCTATGATGGTGAACTGCAAACATGGTGCATGCACTGTACAATTTGTATTTTCACCGCAAAATGTTGTTTCTATGAAAAGAATAATAAATCTGGTCACTAATGTTATTGTCGAGTGAAATACGAATGCACTGTAGATGCACCACTCTCAGAGAAGTCATATTTTGAATGAGACCGTAAGCAAAGACTCCCTGTGTTCTTTTTTGGCGAACATGAAAATGGCATGACTTGACTAAAGGAAGCACAGTGCTTCAGGGACGGCCCAGTGGCAGAGCTAATGGAGCTGCTACCTCACAGCGCCAGAGACCCAGGTTCGATCCTGACCATGGGTACTCTTTAGTTTGCAATAAAGGTCAAAGCAGCTTTAAACTGTTACACCCTTAAATACATAGTCATCCGAGCAGACTTTGAAACACTCCTGGAAGGACCAAGGAATTTGGACGTTTGCACAGAGAGTTTATGGCCGTGGAGGTTCCTCCTGCAAAAGTTATTGATAGAACTCACATACATAACCTGAAACATATGAGCAATAAAGTTACTGATGGGCTGTGACATTGCGTACCTTGCTTCCTGTTTATGTCACATTTCTATCTAAATTAGTGAGCTATTTTAATGTTGAGAAACCTCTTCTGATGTTGAGCAGAAAGCTTTGTGATAATGCTGAGACGATGGAAATCTAACGTGTGTGAGAAGGTTACAGACTCTGACCTCAAATAATGTAACGCTGTTGTTGCTGAGTTTATGTTCTTCTCTCCAAATACTAAAGGGCGTTGCTTTGAGTCAAAGACTAGAGGGTATAGCATTAAGGTGAAAGGGGCAAACTGTAAAAGAGATGTGCGGGGCAGGTTTTTACACAGAGGGTGGTGGATGCCTGGAACATCTTGCCAGGGTTGGTGGTGGAAGCAGATGCAATAGTGGCATTTAAAGGCTCATGGTTAGCCATAAGGACAAGCAGGGCATGGAGGAGTATGGGTCCTGTGCAGGCAGATGAAATGAGTTGAGTTTGGCATCAGGTTTGGCACAGATTGTGGGGCACAGGGACAGTTCCTTTTCTAAGTTCTATCTTAAATGAGCAAAACGAAGAAATTGCAGTCTGTAATGAAAACAAGCTTATAAACAAGTTTGAGAAGCTACAGCAGGGAGATTAGTCCAGGTCAGGAATATTAGCTGTCTGGATGTATCGTCTTCTAGCATAAGCAGGGTCTGGACACTGGGAAGAAAGGTTTTACTGGGCTGGAGACGGAGACTCGTGGACAGCAGAAATGATAGAAACTCTCTTAGATTTAAATCTTTCAAATTAAACACAACATTTGCAGAGGGCTTGGAACTTATAAAGAGGTTGTTATGTGTTAGATTCTTCCAACAATTTCTGACGTTTTATAATTTTTCTTATAAGCAATTTTATAAGAATACTTATGACATGATTTAATTTGTACTAGTGTTGTAGAAGAACAAGAACAAGAAGAAGAAGAACTATCTTTAATAAGTTTGCATCCAATGCAGGTCCACAGATTAGTTTAGAAACATTGTGGAAAGAGGCCCTTGGGTCCACACCAACCAGCCATCACCCGTACACCAGATCCATCCTACACACTAGGGATCATTTACAAAGTCCCACTAACCTACATCATCTTGGAATGTGGGAGGAAACTGGAGCATCCAGAGGAAGAGCCAATTTACAAACTACATGTAGACATCACCCATAGTCAGGATCGAACCCGGGTCTCTGGCGCCGTTAGGCAGCATCATTACCTCTGCACCACTCTGCCCCACAAAGATGAGAGAGAAGAAATTACCTTAATATTATTGCATAATATTTATTCAGAATATTCTTCTGAAATAAAAATTGAAATTCTGGAAACTATTCAGCAGGTTAGGTATCTTATGAGAGTGATAGAGTTGACATGTGTATCAAGAGGAACATCCCTGAACCCAATACGTGTTGAAGTGAATTGTGAATAGAGTCGGTTGGATTCTAGTAGGCTGGGACATTGGGCGATATTGGCATTGCACTGAGTTAGTAACTCGTTAACTCTTCGCAGGGTGTGGATTTGCTAAGAGGGTCTGGAGAAAGATGCAAGGGTCCTCGTCACTGTTCATCCCGAGCAGCAGCGTAACAAAAACTCTGATTTACGGGCTTTTCCCAGGGACACATTCGGGGATGGCACTAAGGAAATGTTGCCATTCCAGACTGCTGAGGGACGCACTGAAGCTTGGTGCAGCCTACTTGAAGGCTCTGTAGTGGAGGACCACGATCTAGGGACCTACTGCTGTTGAACATTGAGAGGCACAGTCCACTAGGGACACTCCTCAATTTTTTTTTTAAAATTTCAAAATATACTTTATTCAAATGATAAATATATACAAAACATTAACCTTGCGGAAAATCCATCCGACATTTTCGGAGGCTGTACAATAGATCAATACAGTTTAGACATTTCTTTCCCCCAAATTTCAGGGACGCTCCTCAAATGAGGGAAGGAATATCACCTCAAGTGGTAGTGTTTTTTTAAGTGTAACGGAAGGGGGAGGTGCTAATACTACTGAGTATACACATGAGCAACATTGAATGTAGAATGTATTAAGAGTTTTGCACATTTTTAACATATTTTTTATTGTGAATGAAATTTAATTTTGATACTTAACAAAAACATTGCCTTTTCACAGAGCTGGTAATGGCTGGTGGTGGGTCCCTGTCATTGCGCCTTTCATCGGGGGAGTTCTGGGCACGGCCATTTACGTTCTGTTCATTGAATTACACCACAAAGAGACGGTCCTGGAGGAGTCCCGGTGCGTTAAAGAACTGCAGGCGGAGGGGAAAACAAAATATGAAATGATTGATATAAAGTGTAACAAATAACGCAGAATATCAAACGAAGAGCCAAATACCAGTTGAATTCTGGGCCTGTGAAGAAAATATAAATTAATTACAAAGGGTTTTTTAAATGATTATTCTCCTGACAAATGAGTTATGGGATGGATGATGGTTATAATTTTATTCATAGGGGATTGTTAAGAATTATGCAAACTAAATGCAAATAATTTTATATTGTGGCATTGAGAGGTTGTTTAATGTTCTATATATAGAATTCTGTGCAATATCTAATTTATTTTACAAGTGGGTAACTCATGATTAACAAATGTCCTGAATAAGGTTGGAGCATACTTGCTGTGTGCAGGACTTTATAACTCATTGATCTTAACAAGCTTAATTAGCTGCTTTGGAAGAGGAGACAGTGCATTACATGACCTTGGTCTGTGTACCCTACTAATGTCACCCATGCACATTTACTTATATATTTCCGTATACAGCTTGCACTTAGCCTGATGTCACAGGGATGATTAACATTATTCGGGAAGTCACACCACCACACAAAGAGGTGGCGTGTCAATTGCGTTACTAATGAGTGTGTAACACGAAGGTACTTAAGGAAATACCATGTATTATAAAGATGAATTTACATTTGCCTTGCGTGTTAATGGAGTCTTTTAATTGATTTTGCAAATTCCACTTAAACACATATATTGGCCATTTTTTATGTCCACAAGCCAATGCCAAAATGTTTCTCCAGACTTACTCCAAAGAATAACCAAAATATTCAGTTCAATGTGTTTTATATCAAAAAATAAACCTGAAATCATTGCAGGTTTCCACGTAGGCATGCTTTTTGTTGCATTAACATATGAGAAATCAAGTGTAATTGTTATCGTCTGTTGTACAAATTAGCAGGGAGATGTGGAATATCATAGATGCATTACTGCCCAGGCTCTGTAACCTGCAGATTTTCCCACGCAGCAGATGCATTAACTGGACAATGCACGAGAGTGAGACATGCAGCTGTGGGTGACTGCATTAATCAACAGTTCTGAACAATCCAACGTCACCAAACATATAGAAGATAGACACAAAGTGCTGGAGTAACTCAGCGGGTTAGGCAGCATCTCTGGAGAAAAAATCCAATCTGAAAAAGGGTCCCAGCCTGAAAAATCGCCTATATATTTTCTCCAGAGTTGCTGCCTGCCCCGCTTTGTGTCTACCTTTGGTACAAACCAGCATCGGCAGTTCTTTGTTTCTCCCACCAAACATGTATTGTTTGTAGCACTTCCCAAGCACAAAATGGCAGCGTGTTTACCTGCTGCGAGCCTCAGTTGTTCTTTCTGTTTAGGTTTTACTGACCAGGTGAAGGGGAGAGTGTGGGAGGGAGGGGAGAACACTGTTGCATGGGACAGGGAAGAGCTTTACCACCAATGCCAGGAGCAACATGTGGGCTTCTCGACCACTGTCCCAAATCCCCCACAACGAGCAGTCTTGCATCTCAGCCCAGCCTTGGACCCGCCCCACATCCCCATCACCGGATCCTCCCCTGCATCCTCCGACCCCTCTGCATCCTCCGACTTCAGTTGTACAGGGTCTTGGTGAGACCACACCTGGAGTATTGCGTACAGTTTTGGTCTCCAAATCTGAGGAAGGACATTATTGCCATAGAGGGAGTGCAGAGAAGGTTCACCAGACTGATTCCTGGGATGTCAGGACTGTCTTATGAAGAAAGACTGGATAGACTCGGTTTATACTCTCTGGAATTTAGGAGATTGAGAGGGGATCTTATAGAAACTTACAAAATTCTTAAGGGGTTGGACAGGCTAGATGCAGGAAGATTGTTCCCGATGTTGGGGAAGTCCAGGACAAGGGGTCACAGCTTAAGGATAAGGGGGAAATCCTTTAAGACCGAGATGAGAAAGACTTTTTTCACACAGAGAGTGGTGAGTCTCTGGAACTCTCTGCCACAGAGGGTAGTTGAGGCCAGTTCATTGGCTATATTTAAGAGTGAGTTGGATGTGGCCCTTGTGGCTAAGGGGATCAGAGGGTATGGAGAGAAGGCAGGTACGGGATACTGAGTTGGATGATCAGCCATGATCATATTGAATGGCGGTGCAGGCTCGAAGGGCTGAATGGCCTACTCCTGCACCTAATTTCTATGTTTCTATGTTTCTATGACCCTTGCCCCACCTCTGCCTACATCTGACTTCCTGCAGTCATCAGCCTAGAGCCGCTGCCCACACTCCCTCCCCCAACACAATCTCTCCTCCATCGGCAACTGTTCATGCCGGGGCAGCATGTAATCGCCAAATTATCAGACAGATTGGATCTCAGGGATCCTGAGATAATGCAGCACACACTATGTCAGAAATCCACAAGGAAACGCACACCTCCATTACCTCATCTGAACAATCATGAAAATCGAGCCCCAGCATCTTCAGCCACATTGCATTTATTCAACACTGGCTCAGTATAACCTAGACCAGTGTGACCTATTCCAGTGTGACTGTGTGATCCAGTGTGGCCCAATCCAGTGTGAGCAGCTCTGTGCGATCCAGTGTTGACTCACAGCACTGGAGTAACTCAATGGGTCAGGCAGCGTCTCTGGAGGACATGGATAGGTGGCCTTTCAGGTCAGGACCCTTCTTCAGACTGCCTGTGGGGGGAGGGTGAGAAAGCTTGTAGCTAGGAGGGGCAGGACAAAGTGTGGCAGGTAACAGATGGGCACTGGCGAGGGGGGTTCTTGGATAGGCAGATGTTGGAATTGCTCAAACTGCTCCACATCATGACCCAGTGAGGCCCAGTGTAACGCAGCATGGCAAAGCGTGGCCTGGGTCAGTGTGGCCTTGTGTGACCCAGCTCCCCAAACCAAGCCCAGGTCAGTGTGACCCAGCTCCCCAAACCAAGCCCAGTTGAACTCAACCATACCCATCAGATTCAGGTCAGGTATCAAACGATATTGCCTCAGGTTCGAGCTGGGGTTCCTAGTTTCTACGTGGCCAGCTGGTTTGGATCAGGCCAAGTTTGGTGATTTGGTGATTTAATTTTAAACCCGCAATGTTGATCCAGAGTTGGCAAACACTGCCCCACTGACCGTCTCTGACGGAGGAGAGAGAGAGCTACTCATGAGGCCAGCTGTTCTTCCACATCTGTGGGCACATTGGCTTTGGGGACATTTTTTTTAAATTTCAAAATATACTTTATTCAAGTAAATAAAATGTTACGATACAGGAATCGTGCAAAAAAAACTTCCTCCGACATTCTCGGAGGCTATACAAACATTCAATACATTTTACACAAATGACGGACTTGAGTTGAAGTGAGTGGGTCACGCAGGCTTGTGAGCATCGCTGGGTGTTTGCTGCCCTTTATTGAAACAGTCTGGGATATCGCAGGCACTGCGAGCTTATCCCCGAGACTTTCCCCTTGGCAAGTTTCACTGCTGTTTTGTTTACTATCTCGCTGCCCTGGTAACATGGCATAAGCTGAGCTCCACCTACGAAGAAGACTGCAGCCAGCAGATACATGTTTACCACTCCGGGCAATCGCATTAACCACAGCCTAGCAACCAGCCAAATCGCTTTGACTTGGTTACAATTGTTCAACACACACTTATCTTTCATCTCGCTGTGATAGTCCCATGTTTTTTTTTTGTCGTTAGCCAGTTCTGCTTGCGGCTCTGGGTGTTGCAGTGGGATAAATCAGTCACTGGGACCCAGCAGGTATGTTGGTCTGCTGGACCCTTTAACTGGGAAATAAAGTCAGGAGATTGCACCAGACCCAACGGTAGCTCTTGGATCTAACCTAAAGCAGCTCCAATCAATTTAAAAGGCTGAGCAGGTGAGAAAGTAATTTTGCTTGTTATTCTATATTCAATGCTCATCAAAAGCTGGCATAGCTCTAAACACGTGAAAATCCCTTCACTCATTCCTACCCACCCAATTTACCCCCTCCCCAGGTACTTTCCCCTGCAACCTCAGCAGATACAACACCTGTCCCTATACCTCCTCCCTCGCCTTCATCCAGGGACCCCGACAGCTGAGACAGATTCATGTGCACTTCCTCGAAGCTCAGCTTTTGCATCCATGTTCTCAATGTGGCCTCCTGTGCATCAGTGAGACCAAGCATAAACTCAGCGACCATTTCACCAAACACTTGTGCTCGGTTTGCCAAGGCCTACTGGATGTCCTGGTTGCTAACCATTTTAACCCCCCTTCTCATTCCCACACTGACCTTTCTGTCCTGGGTCTACTCCATTGTCAGAGTGAGGCCACATGCAAACTGGAGGAACAGCATCTCATATTCCACTCGGGTCGCTTATAATCTAACGGTATAAACATTGACAACTCCAATTTTAGATAACCTCTAACAACCCCCCTTCCCCCACCCCTTTCTGCTCCCACCCCTCCCCCTTTTCTCCATCCCCTCCCCCCGCCCCCATAGGAGCAGGGAGGTTCTACTGCAGTTGTACAGGGTCTTGGTGAGACCACACCTGGGGTATTGCGTACAGTCTTGGTCTCCAAATCTGGGGAAAGACATTCTTGCCATAGAGGAGGTACAGTGAAGGTTCACCAGACTGATTCCTGGGATCTCAGGACTTTCATATGAGGAAAGACTGGATAGACACGGCTTGTACTCGCTAGAATTAAGAAGATTGAGGGGGGATCTTATAGAAACTTACAAAATTCTTAAGGGGTTGGACAGGCTAGATGCAGGAAGCTTGTTCCCGATGTTGGGGAGGTCCAGAACAAGGGGTCACAGTTTAAGGAAAGGGGGAATTTCTTTAGGACCGAGATGAGGAAAACATTTTTCACACAGAGAGTGGTGAGTCTCTGGAATTCTCTGCCACGGAAGGTAGTTGAGGGCCACAAGAGGGAGTTAGATGCGGCCCTTGTGGCTAATGGGATCAGGGGGTATGGAGAGAAGGCAGGTGCGGGATACTGAGTTGGATGATCAGCCATGATCATATAGGCTCGAAGGGCCAAATGGCCTACTCCTGCACTTATTTTTTATGTTTCTATGTTTCTATGCTCCACCTGGACTCTCACCTATTTCCCCACCCCCCCCCCCCCCCCCCCCCCCGTCCCCCCTCCTACATTCCTTCCTCTGGCTTCACAATTTGCAACTCATAGAGTGATACAAGTGTGGAAACAGCCCCTTCGGCCCAACTTGCCCACCCCGGCCAACATATCCCAGCTGCACAACTCTTCTACCTGTCTGTTTCACACCTTCTATTCCAATCTTTGGCCTTTGTTCCAACCATCTGCCTACCCCCCCACCCCCCCCCCCCCCCCCCCCCCCTTGCCTGTGTCCACCTATCACATGCCACACTTTGTCCTCCCTCTCCTCTCTTCCAGCTCTCTCTCCCCCACACACCTCCACCATAATAACCTGAAACGTCACCCATCCACGTTCTCCAGAGATGCTTGCTGCCTGACCTGCTGAGTTACTCCGACACCTTGTGTCATTTTGTGTATTAACCAGCAACTGTAGTTTCTTTCTTGCAGAGAGTCTTTCCAGGAAGACCCACACTGCTCCAAAAAAAAAAGATAAAGACTTGAAATGAATTTAACAGTAGCTTGATTTTACATTTTACCTGTCAGAATGTCAAAGCAAGCCTGGGGTACAATTACTCCTGCTCCCTTCCCCCTTGGGTACCAGAGGATCCCAGCCCTGCAGATGCACCAGGCAGTGGAGCGGCTGCACAGCGGCAGAGGGCCGAGAGCGCCACGCAGTGGCTACCCGCAGCACATCAGGCAGGTTGAAGCAGAGTTCGCCCGAAGACACAAGTCCCTGGGGCCAGACGGCCTGAAGCAGCTTTTAGAGCGGCTGACCGACAAAGCGGCAGAGAAAGCCAGCGATCAATGTCGAGTGCAACGGGGGAAGCTCGGAGATATCGGCATCCTCAATTCATATGCATGGAAAGGATGGAACTAAGATAGGGTTTGCAGAAGGATTTATTGCTTAAAAATCGCTATCTGTGAATTGCTTGAATTAGCATGCACATATTCCAAAAGAGTGAAACGGGGAAATGTATAATTGCAATAAATTAGTCGAGCTATCAATATTCTGCACATTTTAAAGAAATGTGAAATGAATAAATGTAGGACTAACATTTGGATTTTTTCTTGACAAACATCTGGCGATATTGGCTTTTGCCAAAATTACTGGGTAAATATAAAATTACTCCTGACATGTACATGTACACAGATAAAGATGAAATGTGTAGTTGGAGGTAGTTGCTATTCCACAGAGTGCTGCTGCTTTCATTTGCAAGAAGTGATGTACTGAAATCACAGCAAAAACATGAACATACCTGCAGAACATACCGTACTGATGGACAAAAGTGCTGGAGAAACTCAGCGGGTGCAGCAGCATCTATGGAGCGAAGGAAATAGGCAACGTCTGAAGAAGGGTTTCGGCCCGAAACATTGCCTATTCCCTTCGCTCCATAGATGCTGCTGCACCCGCTGAGTTTCTCCAGCACTTTTGTCTACCTTCGATTTTCCAGCATCTGCAGTTCCTTCTTAAACACACTGTACCGACATTCGGGTATATTGAACATTTAGTGGGACCATAATTCCTATTGAACAACCTCTTTGAACAGTACAAGTTACTTCATGTTCATAAGCGAAAGGAGCAGAATTCGGCCATTCGGCCCATCAAGTCTACTCCGCCATTCAATCATGGCTGGTCTATCTCTCCCTCCTAACCACATTCTCCTGCCTTTTCCCCCATAACCCCTGACACCCATACTAACCAAGAATCTATCTATCTCTGCCATAAAAATATCCATTGACTTGGTCTCCACAGCCATCTGTGGCATGAATTCCAAAGATTCACCACCTGTCAGTAACGTTTTCCCTCAACTCAAAATTAGTGATGCAGATTTTTTTTAAAGTTGGTCACCCATCCTTTTTCTCCAGTGATGCTGCCTGACCCACTAAGTTATTCCAGCACTCAGTGTCTATCTTTGGTATCAACCAGCATCTGCAGCTCCTTCTTTCTACTTCATATTCCACCTGCGTTGACTACAACCTAATGTCATGGACATTGACTTCACCCATTTCAGATAACTTGCATCTGCTCTGTTCCTGACCTTGCCCTGTCTCCATGGAAACCATTAGCTTGTGGGTTCAATTCCCACCTCAGACATTTAAGCCCAACTTCAAGTGCAACACACTAGGGTAATACTGAGGGAGTGTAACACTATTGGAGGTGAGGAGCCATTAAGCTGCTGTCCCAGATTGACGTTAGACATTCCATGGCACTTCTGCATGGAGCATGAAGGTTATTCCACAGCACCCTAGTCAGTATCCATCCCTCATTATAAGCAGAGAAGACTACTTTAACTTGGCACAATGTTTGGGACAGTCATTGTGGGCCAGAAGAACTTTCCTGTGTTGTTCTGTTCTATAAGTTCATAAGTCGTAGGAGCAGAATTAGGCCATTTGGTCTACTCCGCCATTCAACCATGGCTGATCTATCTTTCCCTCTCAACCCCATTCTCCTGCCTTCTCCCCATAACACCTGACACCTGTACAAATCAATAATCTATCCATCTCTGCCTTAAAAATATCTATTGGCTTGGCCTGCACAGCCTTCTGTCAGTAATGTTTTTTCTCACCTCAAAATTAGTGATGCAGACATTATTTTTAAATTTGTATAATTTTGAACCTTTACTTTTGGTCTGTTTTTTTTTTCCATTTCTTAATCCCATATTATTTCAATGTCTTTGTTTTACTGAAGACAGTCTGAAGGATCTCATCCTGAAGTATTGTCTGTCCAATTCCTCCAGAGATGCAACCTCGTGTTTAGAAGGAAGCCCCCACTTCCTCAATGAAATTCACCAAATAGTGAAAATAATTCAAAATATCCATTGACCTGGCCTCCACGGCTATCTGTGGCACTATGTTCGCTTAATATCACTGTGAATAGATTACCTGGTCTTTTTCACATCATTATTGGAGGGACTTTGCTGTGGTCTATTGCTTACCCTGTTTCCTATAACACTTACTGCAAAACATCTCACCAGCCACAGAGCACTTGAAAATAAAGCATTGAAAAATGCTATATATATGCAAGTGCCTTGTTTCCTCCATTTAGTTTAAAGTGCCTGGCGCTATCTATCAGCCTGTGTTGGAACTGCTTAGTTAATTGTGGGCTGTGAACCCCCAAACTTAATTGCATTTCCCATTTAAAAAGTAGCTTTAGAAATGAGTTTGAAGAGGCAGTGTAACATGTTGCCTGGAACCCTGTGCAGTGCAACATGTGGTGTGAGGGAGGCTGGTGCAGGGCAGTCAAGGGCAAGGAAGTGTCTGAATAAGGGATCACTTGCAAATGGGAGTCTAATTTATGACACGTAATTATACCATGGAAAATGTTTCCTGCCATGAATAATATTGTAAGGATAGAAATTAGATTCCTACGGCCCTGTTAATACGGGTCAGTGATTGGTGGTGCTGGTGATTTTGCTTTGAATGATCATCTTCAGCAGAAGCTTTGTCAACTTTCTGCAGCCGTTCCTAGAGGTGTGGTGCACAATGATCGTGGAGGGCGCATTGTAACCTCTGCAAACTAGGAGATTAAACAAAGGCAATGCCATCGGCGACGAAACATGGCTACGCATGAAATGCAAAACTACCTGTAATCTCCCAACTCCGTGAGGGGGAAAAGTCAAATCCCAACCAGCGGCTGCCCTCAGGGGAAGCAGGGAAAGATAAGTCAGGATTGAAACTATAGGGCCTATCCCACTTGGGCGACATTTGCACATAATTTACGCGTCACGATGCACGACGCGCGCGTGGTGCGTGCATGGTGCGCATTACGCCCGCAAGGTGCGCATTTCGCACGCATGGTGCGCATTACACCCGCAAGGTGCGCATTTTGCACGCATGGTGCTTGGTGACATAGGCAGTGACGTGCGGTCGCCTGCAGCGACCCAGGATTTGGGGATGTACAAAATCTTCACGCACCATCTGCGTGACGAGCAAATGACACCCAAGTGGGACAGGCCCTTTAGTCTTCATTAGCCGAACGCATGAACACAGAATGACGCTCTCTCGATCAGTATTCACTCAGCTTTCAATGATTAGACCACAAGACTGGAAGAGTTCCTTCTGCCAACAGCAGCATTTGCAAATAATTAACGTCAGGAAGAGATCTTTGGGATTTTTTTAAGTGAATGCACAAGGAGCCTCCTACCTTCCAATACTCCGCTTCCTAAAGCACGCAGTTACTCCTGATCCTAGAGTTAGATATGTCCTACACATGGACAGTGAGAGGGGATGCCCCAAAATAAGGAGCCCCAATTGTTACCTTACCTTACATTACCTGCACTGATGGTAACGTCAACCAGGTCCTTCCTGAACAGCCCCTCAACCCATTATCTCATTATCCTTCCTGTTGGTCATGGGGTGAAACCGCTCTCCATGGACCTGCAGCCTCCATACCAGTACCTGAAGAGGCACAGTTTAACCAAGGGCAATCAGTGCACATCTGTAAGATCCAGTTATCACAATATTAGATTTAGTTTAGTTTAGTTTAGTTTAGACATAGGCCCTATGGCCCACTGAGTCTGTGCTGACCAGCGATCAACCCCATAGACGAAGCCTTCCCTACACACTGGCGACAATTTACAATTTTTACCAAATATCAATTAACCTACACACCTGCATGTCTTTGGAATGTGGGCGGAAACCGGAGCACCCGGAGAAAACCCACGCAGTCACAAGGAGAATGTACAAACACCGTACAGACAGCAACCATAGTTAAGATCGGACCCTGGTCTCTGTCGCTGTAAGGCAGCAACTCTACCCCTGCGCCACTCTGCCTCTCTAATTAGATCACAAGGTAGGATACATTTGAAATAGTCCCAGTTGATTTTAGCAAAGGGTCCGAAAAAGTTCCGCACTAGTAGATTGATGAGGAATGTGAACAGGCGGTGGATGCAAGGTAAAGCAGCACGTTGGGGTAAATGTCCGGCTGAGCTACGCCAGCACACTGTGTACAATCAGTCTGAAGCAGGGTCCCAACCGTCAACGTCGCCTATCCATGTTCTCCATAGACGCTCCCTGACCCGCTGAGCTACTCCAACACTTCTTTCTCGTTGGGTTAAAAGTTGGCGATAGAAGGAGAGAGTTAAATTGACCACGAGTGCCGGCGAATGAAAGGCTGTGGGCAATGGCGTTCCACACTTGCAGAGGGCTTTGGATTTAGTCTCCTTGGTAGAAACGTCATGATTCTGAAGTTTGTGGAATGGTGCCAAGGGTGATGGGGCAGGAGACAGTGGCGACAGACTGCCGACAGTGCTGAACATTAACACGGGACAGGTCAGGGGAAGTCACACAATGCTGGAGTAACTCAGCAGGTCGGGCATTATCCCTGGGGAACATGAATAGGTGACATTTTGGGTCGGAACCCTTCTTCAGGGTCCGCATCAGTGATGCTTCCTGACCCACCAAATTACTCCAGCAATTTGTGTCTTTCCCTGGTAAATGAGCATCCACAGTTCCTTGTTTCTACAAGCCAGGAGAAGTGTGAGGGCAGGTAAGGCAAGGGAACATGGATAGACAGGATACAATACAAGGAAGAGAGGGATTCCTGAAGTACATGTACACTAACATTAACACTACAGTAGGTGTACATGTACACTACATGGGCATGTTGGTTTAGAGAGTATTTTATTAGCTGGGCCGTGGAACATAAGAGAAGAAAGATGAGGAGAATGGAGATCAGTAACAGGGAGGGGGGTGTTCAGTCTTCAGCTTCCTGAAATCCAAGGATGTAATGAGGAGGTAGGTCTAATGCACCAGGCAATGCATCAAATCATCCTCCTTGTTCAATAGTTAGGTAAATATATCACTTATCTGCCGTTGTCCAGTCTAGCGTTGCGCTGGCTTGATTTAGTATAGTTTAGTTTATTGTCACATGTACCGAGATCCAGTCAATATCTTTTTGTTGCGTGCTATCCAGTCAGCAGAAAGGCTATACATGATTACAATCGAGCCTTCCACAGTGCACAGATACAGGATAACGGGAATAATGTAGAGTGCACGATAAAGTCTCGTTAAAGATAGATCGAGGCTCTCCAATGAGGTAGATGGTAGCTCAGGACTGCTTTCCAGTCGGTGAGAGGACGGTTCAGTTGCCTGATGACAGCCGGGAAGAAACTGCCCCCGAATCTACACCTATGCATTTTCACACTTCTGAACCTCTTTTTGCCTGGTGCGAGGGGGGAGATGAGGGAGTGGCCGGGGTGAGACTTGCCCTTGGTTGTGCTGGTGGCCTTGCCGAGGCATTGTAGAATGGAGATGGAGTCAATGGAAGGAAGGTTGGTATTTGCAAAGATCTGGGCCGTGTTTACAATTCCCCATCTCCCAGGAATAGCCAGCTACATGTATTTCCGGTGCTACTGAAGACCTGCGCAGTGAACATGTACATGCGGACGGCCCAGTTTCCAAATCCACCCCTCGGCTGTGAGGGTGACGCATGCAAGAAGTGCCTGCGTGAATGGACCAGCTGGAGCACAATGACCTTAGAATGGTGATCGTATTGGGAGCGTTTAAATTCACACGCAGAGAGCTGGGAGGAACAGTTTTGTGTAAAATAAATTTGCAGGCGATGGTGTTGGGCCAAGGACCAATTTGTGTCTCTGCTGGTACTGACACCTTTCTCCAGAACCCAAGGAGAGAGTAGCAGTGTCAACGTTACAGGAGAAAGGCTGTGAATTGAGTCTGTGAATCTTACACCACAGACGCTGCCTGGCCAGCTGGGTAACATAATACGCAGTCTCTGATTTTATTTCAGCCATCCAGCATCTGCAGTTTTTTTATTTTTTGGACCAGAACCCTGTTGAGCAAAGGGCAATCAGAACAGCCTCCTCATTACTAAGGATCAGTGAGATTGCTGGCAAGTAGCACTGTGGTTGTGGATTTCCTCAGACCCCTGGCACCCTCTCCCCTCATCCTGCCCCTGAACTGGTCAGATCATTAATACCTGCTGTGCAGTTATCACTTTGTGCATTGACAACTTCTAATTGTCATTAATATTCTGCAGCTTTAAGCTTTATTGCACTCATAAGACCACTACTTTGTTACCTCTCTGGTTGCTAAGTAACAGGAGCTCACTGGAGGTAGGGTGTTTTGTCAGCTATTGTTTGTCGCTATGGCACTAACTACATATTTTCATTCAAAATTAATCCTTCAGGACCTCCCCACAGCAGTTGCTGTACTTTATTCGAGCACATACTGATGAACAGAGGCATTGGACACATCCCTCCATACTATATTAACCAACAAATCACATTGTGGAGAACAATTGTTTTAAATAATGGAATAGTAGAATCACGTGCAGATGTTCCAGGGGTTTCCTGTCTCACAAAACTTACGGATGATTTTAAAATGGTTTCAAAACATGCAACAACATTTAAACACTTATCAACTTATATTTAATGTTTTTGCCGCATCCAATTGTCCCAAATGGCAAAAATGTTTATTTTATCAAGTTGGTTCAGGGACAAGGCAACATCTTTCCATTTCCAGAATGGTTACACTAGTACGTTGCATTAAGGCTAGAGACGTAATCCACTTCCTCTACTTGTTTTGCATTAGATTGAGGTTAGACCAGTCTGGAGAAGGGTTCCTGACCCGAAACATCGCCTGTCCATTCCCCCCACAGATGCTGCCTGACCGGTTGAGTTCCTCCAGCACTTTGTGATTTACATTAGTTTAAAGCTGCTGGGTTCTGAATTGAGACAACCAAACATGAGAAACGGTCAAGTACACAAAGTGCTGGAGTAACTCAGCAGGTCAGGCAGCATCCCTGGAGAACATGGACAGGTGAGGTTTAGGATCGGGACCCTTCTTCAGACTGGTGTCAATTCAGATTTTCTTCCAATGTCCCTTGATGAGACCTCCACAGTCAGGTCATATGGATCAGTCCATGGCTTTGTTAGTCAGTATACATGACAATGGACACAGCAGCCAAAGGGTGTAAAGTTTGGGCCTTTCCATGAACTTTGACTCCTTTTGGATAAGCAGTTGCTTCTTTTGCCTACTTTGTTTCAGTAGTAGGTGGTGACACTAGTGGGGTCTTTGCCTTCCCTGGAAATCTCACACTAGGCCTTGCGGATAGTCTAAAGAAGGGTCCACAACCCAAAACATCACTGTCCATGTTCTCCAGAGATGCTGCCTGACCTGCTGCGTTACTCCAGCACTTTGTGCCTTATCTTGTACGATGGGTCGAACTAAACTGTGAGGGAAAGATGCTCTGTCCCTCCGTCAGTGGACTGGCGTCGCACCAATGGGGCCTGGTCTTCCGACACTGGTTGGAATTAAGAATTTTGTGCTACGAACAATGGCAAAAGAGTGCAGAAGATTTAAAAGCACACGTTGTTCTCTGCGGATCAGTCTGGACTTACCACCCGTGGATCTCGCAGAGTCTCATTCAGTCGACAAACATTCTGATAGAAATGAATGGAAAAGAAGATTTACATTTCTATGGGACGAGCTTAGATGGGGCATCTCGGTCATCATGGATGTGTTGGGCCAAAGGGCCTGTTTGCGTGCCCTACGACTCAATGACTCTCCCAGGCAAAATTCACCTGCACCTCTCCAGTATTAGCACAATGTTGTTCGTCTGAAAAGTGAGGTGGATCCATGCTCCTTCAGCACTAAACCCAAGTTCTTGAAGTGGGGACTTGGACCCCACAACCTGCTAGCTCAGGGGGAGGAAGGGTGCCACCAACTGTGCCAACACCAGGACACACTAGACCAGGGAGAGGTGCCACTTGGCCAGTGCCCCCCAACTCTCCCAAAGTCCGAGGTTTGTGACTTCAGGCCACATGTGACCGTACAATCCAGCCTGACACTTCAGTGCAGCTCCGACCAAGTGCCGCATATTGTCACTGGGTCTTTGGTCATCCGATGAAAAGCTTTCAACAATAAATCCCTCCGTACTGCAATAGAGTTTCTCAATTTAAAAGGATTCAAACCAAAGATCAATAGAAGTACGTTTTAGAAAATGAAGTAATTTATATTGTTGTGTTGCAGATGATAGACTCTGGGTGAAGTCTCCAATTCTGTGTAATAGGAGTTTCTCACCATGATAGAGTCTGCCTGTAAGGGTTCAATTTTAAAGCAGGGCATCTTGTAATGTCCTATCACATGCACATTCTCAGCTAAAATTTATGATTAATGTTTATTTTATGTTTTCTTGGCAACCTCACGATGATTCATCTCTGAAAGGAAACACATTCTGAAAAGGAATTATAATACTAAGCATGAAAGGCAGCATCTGTGGAGAAAGATTTTTAAGCCAGCACTGTTTCATCGTCCAGCTAAACAATAAATCTGCTTCTATCTCCATAAGCACTTAGTTTTTCTAGGATTTTCAATTCTGAAGGCATTGAATCTTAAAGGATATGAATCTTAACAGAACAGACCCTTCCACCCACCATATCTGTGTCCACCAAACATAATCCTACCACTGGATTCTACCATTCACCTATTCACTTGGGAAATTTTACAGTGGACAATTATTGGCCCTGTCCCACTGTAAAAGTTCATTCCAAGAGCTCTCCCGAGTTTAAAAAAAAATCAAACTCATGGTAAACACGTAGAATAAATGTAGCGGGTACGTCGGAGCTCGGGGACGCCTCTTAGCGGCTCGTAATGCTAATGGCAGGTACAAGGGAAACGCGATAAGCTCGGGAAGACTCGGGAAGATTTTTCAACATGTTGAAAAATGTCCACCTGCGAGTGGCCATTACCGTAAATCTCCGAGTTCGAATCAGGGCAAACTCGGGAGAACTCTTTGAATGAACTCGTACACTGGGGCATGGCTTTAATAAACCTACCAAACCTATATATCTTTGGGATGTGAGAGGAAACCGGAGCACCCAGAGGAAATTCACATGGTTGCTGGAACTGCAGTTCATCAAAGATCAGGAATGAACTTGAGTCTGAAGAAGGGTGCCAACCCGAAACGTCCGCTACCCATGTACTCCCAGCGATGAACATCCATTATTCTGCTGAGTTACTCCAGCACTTTGTGTCTTTTTTTAACCTGCGTCCCTTGTGCTGTGAGGCATCAGCTCTGCTACCTGTGCACCTATCTGTCCATATTTGTAGCACAGACAACATCTAGCTCTACAACCACATGTTGTCATCTCAAGAGCTTTGACCCGGATTGAGGCAGCGCACTATTCCAGTACAGCAGACAGCTTCAGGTCCAACACACTAACTTTACAGAAGGGTCAAAGGGGTAGTCGCCCAGGTCAAAGGGGTAGTCGCCCAGGTCAAAGGGGTTGTCACCCAGGTCAAAGGGGTAGTCACCCAGGCCGTATCCAAGGAGCTTGGGCTCGGGAAAGCTGTCAAAGTGTCCGGCCTTTTATAGGATACGCAGCAGAAAGGCTCCGCCAAGAACAACCCGGATGGGCGCCGCTGAGAACAAAGAGGGACCCGGCGCCCATGTGCGGCCTCGTGCGGTGCCAGGCCTCGTTCGCCACTGCGAGAAGATTAGACTGTGCTAAGAACTTCTGTAAGTTCGTCGACACCAGAATCGTGGCGACTCTTTGTGTACTGCCCGGGTGAAGTTTGCTGTATGATCTTACCGGATTCAATGCAAACACAAAACATTTCACTGTACTTAGGAGCATGTGACAATAAAGTACCACTGCATTGAATCATTGAGCTGATGTGGAAGAAGATGGTGGATTGAAGCACCCTGTAGTTTGCGTCTCCTAGGTGAACGTCAAGGTCTGTAGGTCCACCATTACCCCTTCTATGTCTGAAGGACAGAAGAACTAAATTCCACTCTGGAAACCTCCACTCCTAAGCTGGCCTGGCTACATTTTAGCCGCACGCTCCTGATATTATGGGAGCCGGTACAGAGGGGGGAGGTAGACAAAAATGCTGGCGAAACTCAGCGTTGAAGAAGGGTTTCGGCCCGAAACTTTGCCTATTTCCTTCGCTCCATAGATGCTGCCTCACCCTCTGAGTATCTCTAGCATTTTTGTCTACTTTCGATTTTCCAGCATCTGCAGCTCCTTCTTAAACAGTGGGGGGAGGGTCGGGAGGGAGAGGGGAGTCTCCCTGTCGGTCTGCTCCTGGGCCTGGCCAAGATGGCGGGTCCAGACAGCGGGTAGTTGACAGCCACTCTGGGGTTGGTTGCCTGCCCCTTGTCCCGGCCTATGTCCGTGCCCGTGTGTCCCTGGAGAGGGAACACGCGGTATCCATGTGGACTTTGGAGGCCTTCCGTGAACGCTGGTCACCGCGGGAGGTCGAGTGTATTGGTGATAAAGTTAGCGATACATTAATTTGATGACCGTTTGTTTGTAAACTGTCAACATAGGCAGCCTTTGATTGTGTTAATAGTCTGTATGTTCATTTTTATTTTTTGAATAAAAGTATTTGTGTAATAAAAAAATATATATATAAAACTAGGCTGAAGCTCGAGTGCCACACTGAGGGAGCACAGTATCGTCAACCTTTTGGATGACAACTCTAACATCATATTGTTTTAAACACAGGAGGATCCACTGCATTACTTGTGGAAGAACGAGAAGCTTATCTTTGTGTTTTGTTAAACCCCTCCCCCACCCCACATAACATCAACCAAACAATATAAATGGTTATTTATTTCATTACTATTTGCGAGGATTTGCAACCCAATCTGGTTGCCATCTTTCTCTACATTCGCACAGGGCCGTCTGTTTTTGAGTCAGTTCTCTGTTGTGAAGATCTATGTGATATCCAGAGGGTGTAAGGGCTCCAGATTAATCTTTCCTTCCTCAGTTGCTGCTTCATGGGAGATCCAGTCAGTGAACCAACTCAATTAGGCCCTCCAGATATAACTCCAAATAATCTGTCTGATCCCATGGTGAGGTGGCATTTTAATAGGAGGGAATGAGGCAGAGTGGATCCAGTTCTAATCATGGGCCACAGACCCCATTAAATTGCTGCCCAAGACGG